>JAKFHT010003123.1:0-11191 GCA_023783455.1 Erythrocebus patas | reverse complement strand
TATCACTTTGCTAATTCCACAAGAACAGCCTTAGCGAAAGGCTTCTTCAAGTTAAAGATGTAACTCTGTGAGATGAATTACAGAACACAGAGCAGTTTATCAGAAAGCTTCTTTCCGGTTTTGAACGGAAGATATTTTTTTCACCATAGCCCTCTATGGCTTCCAAATATCACTTTGCTAATTCCACAAGAACAGCCTTAGCGAAAGGCTTCTTGAAGGAAACATGTAACTCTGTGATATGAATTAACAGAACACAGAGCAGTTTATCAGAAAGCTTCTTCCAGTTTTGAACGAAGATATTTCCTTTTTCAACATAGCCCTCTATGGGCTTCAAATATCCTTTGCCAATTCCACAAGAACAGCCTTAGCGAAAGGCTTTTGAAGGGAAAGCTGTAACCTGTGAGATGAATTACAGAACACAGAGCAGTTTCTCAAGCTTCTTTCCACTTTTGAATGGAAGATATTTCCTTTTTCACCATAGCCTCTATGTGCTTCCAAATATCCTTTGCCAATTCCACAAGAACAGCCTTAGCGAAAGGCTTTGAAGGAAAGCTGTAACCTGTGAGATGAATTACAGAACACAGAGCAGTTTCTCAGAAAGCTTCTTTCCAGTTTTGAACGGAAGATATTTCCTTTTTCACCATAGCCTCTATGGGCTTCCAAATATCCTTTGCCAATTCCACAAGAACAGCCTTAGCGAAAGGCTTTTGAAGGAAAGCTGTAACTCTGTGAGATGAATTAACAGAACACAGAGCAGTTTCTCAGAAAGCTTCTTTCCAGTTTTGAACGGAAGATATTTCCTTTTTCACCATAGCCCTCTATGTGCTTCCAAATATCCCTTTGCCAATTCCACAAGAACAGCCTTAGCGAAAGGCTTCTTGAAGGGAAACATGTAACTCTGTGAGATGAATTAACAGAACACAGAGCAGTTTCTCAGAAAGCTTCTTTCCAGTTTTGAAAGGAAGATATTTCCTTTTTCAGCATAGCCCTCTATGGGCTTCCAAATATCCCTTTGCCAATTCCACAAGAACAGCCTTAGCGAAAGGCTTCTTGAAGGGAAAGCTGTAACTCTGTGAGATGAATTAACAGAACACAGAGCAGTTTCTCAGAAAGCTTCTTTCCAGTTTTGAACGGAAGATATTTGCTTTTTCACCATAGCCCTCTATGGGCTTCCAAATATCCCTTTGCCAATTCCACAAGAACAGCCTTAGCGAAAGGCTTCTTGAAGGGAAAGCTGTAACTCTGTGAGATGAATTAACAGAACACAGAGCAGTTTCTCAGAAAGCTTCTTTCCAGTTTTGAACGGAAGATATTTGCTTTTTCACCATAGCCCTCTATGGGCTTCCAAATATCCCTTTGCCAATTCCACAAGAACAGCCTTAGCGAAAGGCTTCTTGAAGGGAAAGCTGTAACTCTGTGAGATGAATTAACAGAACACAGAGCAGTTTCAGAAAGCTTCTTTCCGGTTTTGAACGGAAGATATTTTTTTTCACCATAGCCCTCTATGGGCTTCCAAATATCCCTTTGCCAATTCCACAAGAACAGCCTTAGCGAAAGGCTTCTTGAAGGAAAGATGTAACTCTGTGAGATGAATTAACAGAACACAGAGCAGTTTCTCAGAAAGCTTCTTTCCAGTTTTGAACGGAAGATATTTCCTTTTTCACCATAGCCCTCTATGGGCTTCCAAATATCCCTTTGCCAATTCCACAAGAACAGCCTTAGCGAAAGGCTTCTTGAAGGGAAACATGTAACTCTGTGAGATGAATTAACAGAACACAGAGCAGTTTCTCAGAAAGCTTCTTTCCAGTTTTGAACGGAAGATATTTCCTTTTTCACCATAGCCCTCTATGGGCTTCCAAATATCCCTTTGCCAATTCCACAAGAACAGCCTTAGCGAAAGGCTTTTGAAGGGAAACATGTAACTCTGTGAGATGAATTAACAGAACACAGAGCAGTTTCTCAGAAAGCTTCTTTCCAGTTTTGAACGGAAGATATTTCCTTTTTCACCATAGCCCTCTATGGGCTTCCAAATATCCCTTTGCCAATTCCACAAGAACAGCCTTAGCGAAAGGCTTCTTGAAGGGAAAGCTGTAACTCTGTGAGATGAATTAACAGAACACAGAGCAGTTTCTCAGAAAGCTTCTTTCCAGTTTTGAACGGAAGATATTTCCTTTTTCACCATAGCCCTTATGGGCTTCCAAATATCCCTTTGCCAATTCCACAAGAACAGCCTTAGCGAAAGGCTTCTTGAAGGGAAAGCTGTAACTCTGTGAGATGAATTAACAGAACACAGAGCAGTTTCTCAGAAAGCTTCTTTCCAGTTTTGAACGGAAGATATTTCCTTTTTCACCATAGCCCTCTATGGGCTTCCAAATATCCCTTTGCCAATTCCACAAGAACAGCCTTAGCGAAAGGCTTTTGAAGGAAAGCTGTAACTCTGTGAGATGAATTAACAGAACACAGAGCAGTTTCTCAGAAAGCTTCTTTCCAGTTTTGAACGGAAGATATTTCCTTTTTCAACATAGCCTCTATGGGCTTCCAAATATCCCTTTGCCAATTCCACAAGAACAGCCTTAGCGAAAGGCTTCTTGAAGGGAAACATGTAACTCTGTGAGATGAATTAACAGAACACAGAGCAGTTTCTCAGAAAGCTTCTTTCCAGTTTTGAACGGAAGATATTTGCTTTCTCACCATAGCCCTCTATGGGCTTCCAAATATCCCTTTGCCAATTCCACAAGAACAGCCTTAGCGAAAGGCTTCTTGAAGGGAAACATGTAACTCTGTGAGATGAATTAACAGAACACAGAGCAGTTTCTCAGAAAGCTTCTTTCCACTTTTGAACGGAAGATATTTCCTTTTTCACCATAGCCCTTTATGGGCTTCCAAATATCCCTTTGCCAATTCCACAAGAACAGCCTTAGCGAAAGGCTTCTTGAAGGGAAAGCTGTAACTCTGTGAGATGAATTACAGAACACAGAGCAGTTTCTCAGAAAGCTTCTTTCCGGTTTTGAACGGAAGATATGTGCTTTTTCACCATAGCCCTCTATGGGCTTCCAAATATCCCTTTGCCAATTCCACAAGAACAGCCTTAGCGAAAGGCTTGTTGAAGGGAAAGCTGTAACTCTGTGAGATGAATTAACAGAACACAGAGCAGTTTCTCAGAAAGCTTCTTTCCAGTTTTGAACGAAAGATATTTCCTTTTTCACCATAGCCCTCTATGTGCTTCCAAATATCCCTTTGCCAATTCCACAAGAACAGCCTTAGCGAAAGGCTTCTTAAAGGGAAAGATGTAACACTGTGAGATGAATTAACAGAACACAGAGCAGTTTCTCAGAAAGCTTCTTTCCAGTTTTGAACGGAAGATATTTGCTTTTTCACCATAGCCTCTATGGGCTTCCAAATATCCCTTTGCTAATTCCACAAGAACAGCCTTAGCGAAAGGCTTCTTGAAGGAAAGCTGTAACCTGTGAGATGAATTAACAGAACACAGAGCAGTTTCTCAGAAAGCTTCTTTCCAGTTTTGAACGGAAGATATTTGTTTTTTCACCATAGCCCTCTATGGCTTCCAAATATCCCTTTGCTAATCCAACAAGAACAGCCTTAGCGAAAGGCTTTTGAAGGAAACATGTAACTCTGTGAGATGAATTAACAGAACACAGAGCAGTTTCTCAGAAAGCTTCTTTCCAGTTTTGAACGGAAGATATTTGCTTTTTCACCATAGCCCTCTATGGGCTTCCAAATATCCCTTGCTAATTCCACAAGAACAGCCTTAGCGAAAGGCTTTTGAAGGGAAAGCTGTAACTCTGTGAGATGAATTAACAGAACACAGAGCAGTTTCTCAGAAAGCTTCTTTCCAGTTTTGAACGGAAGATATTTGTTTTTCACCATAGCCCTTTATGGGCTTCCAAATATCCTTTGCCAATTCCACAAGAACAGCCTTAGCGGAAGGCTTCTTGAAGGGAAAGCTGTAACTCTGTGAGATGAATCAACAGAACACAGAGCAGTTTCTCAGAAAGCTTCTTTCCAGTTTTGAACGGAAGATACTTCCTTTTTCACCATAGCCCTCTATGGGCTTCCAAATATCCCTTTGCCAATTCCACAAGAACAGCCTTAGCGAAAGGCTTCTTGAAGGGAAAGCTGTAACTCTGTGAGATGAATTAACAGAACACAGAGCAGTTTCTCAGAAAGCTTCTTTCCAGTTTTGAACGGAAGATATTTGCTTTTTCACCATAGCCCTCTATGGGCTTCCAAATATCACTTTGCCAATTCCACAAGAACAGCCTTAGCGAAAGGGTTCTTGAAGGGAAAGATGTAACTCTGTGAGATGAATTAACAGAACACAGAGCAGTTTCTCAGAAAGCTTCTTTCCAGTTTTGAACGGAAGATATTTCCTTTTTCACCATAGTCGTTTATGGGCTTCCAAATATCACTTTGCCAATTCCACAAGAACAGCGTTAGCGAAAGGCTTCTTGAAGTTAAAGATGTAACTCTGTGAGATGAATTAACAGAACACAGAGCAGTTTCTCAGAAAGCTTCTTTCCAGTTTTGAACGGAAGATATTTCCTTTTTCACCATAGCCCTCTATGGGCTTCCAAATATCCCTTTGCCAATTCCACCAGAACAGCCTTAGCGAAAGGCTTCTTGCAGGGAAAGATGTAACTCTGAGAGATGAATTAACAGAACACAGAGCAGTTTCTCAGAAAGCTTCTTTCCAGTTTTGAACGGAAGATATTTCCTTTTTCACCATAGCCGTTTATGGGCTTCCAAATATCACTTTGCCAATTCCACAAGAACAGCGTTAGCGAAAGGCTTCTTGAAGTTAAAGATGTAACTCTGTGAGATGAATTAACAGAACACAGAGCAGTTTCTCAGAAAGCTTCTTTCCAGTTTTGAACGGAAGATATTTCCTTTTTCACCATAGCCCTCTATTGGCTTCCAAATATCCCTTTGCCAATTCCACAAGAACAGCCTTAGCGAAAGGCTTCTTGAAGGGAAAGCTGTAACTCTGTGAGATGAATTAACAGAACACAGAGCAGTTTCTCAGAAAGCTTCTTTCCAGTTTTGAACGGAAGATATTTCCTTTTTCACCATAGCCCTCTATGGGCTTCCAAATATCCCTTTGCCAATTCCACAAGAACAGCCTTAGCGAAAGGCTTCTTGAAGGGAAAGATGTAACACTGTGAGATGAATTAACAGAACACAGAGCAGTTTCTCAGAAAGCTTCTTTCCAGTTTTCAACGGAAGATATTTCCTTTTTCAACATAGCCCTCTATGTGCTTCCAAATATCCCTTTGCCAATTCCACAAGAACAGCCTTAGCGAAAGGCTTCTTGAAGGGAAAGCTGTAACTCTGTGAGATGAATTAACAGAACACAGAGCAGTTTCTCAGAAAGCTTCTTTCCAGTTTTGAACGGAAGATATTTCCTTTTTCACCATAGCCCTCTATGGGCTTCCAAATATCCCTTTGCCAATTCCACAAGAACAGCCTTAGCGAAAGGCTTCTTGAAGGGAAAGATGTAACTCTGTGAGATGAATTAACAGAACACAGAGCAGTTTCTCAGAAAGCTTCTTTCCAGTTTTGAACGGAAGATATTTCCTTTTTCACCATAACAGAACACAGAGCAGTTTCTCAGAAAGCTTCTTTCCAGTTTTGAACGGAAGATATTTCCTTTTTCACCATAGCCCTCTATGGGCTTCCAAATATCCTTTGCCAATTCCACAAGAACAGCCTTAGCGAAAGGGTTCTTGAAGGAAAGATGTAACTCTGTGAGATGAATTAACAGAACACAGAGCAGTTTCTCAGAAAGCTTCTTTCCAGATTTGAACGGAAGATATTTCCTTTTTCACCTTAGCCGCTTATGGGCTTCCAAATATCACTTTGCTAATTCCACAAGAACAGCCTTAGCGAAAGGCTTCTTCAAGTTAAAGATGTAACTCTGTGAGATGAATTAACAGAACACAGAGCAGTTTCTCAGAAAGCTTCTTTCCAGTTTTGAACGGAAGATATTTCCTTTTTCACCATAACAGAACACAGAGCAGTTTCTCAGAAAGCTTCTTTCCAGTTTTGAACGGAAGATATTTCCTTTTTCACCATAGCCCTCTATGGGCTTCCAAATATCCCTTTGCCAATTCCACAAGAACAGCCTTAGCGAAAGGGTTCTTGAAGGGAAAGATGTAACTCTGTGAGATGAATTAACAGAACACAGAGCAGTTTCTCAGAAAGCTTCTTTCCAGTTTTGAACGGAAGATATTTCCTTTTTCACCTTAGCCGTTTATGGGCTTCCAAATATCACTTTGCTAATTCCACAAGAACAGCCTTAGCGAAAGGCTTCTTCAAGTTAAAGATGTAACTCTGTGAGATGAATTAACAGAACACAGAGCAGTTTCTCAGAAAGCTTCTTTCCAGTTTTGAACGGAAGATATTTCCTTTTTCACCATAGCCCTCTATGGGCTTCCAAATATCCCTTTGCCAATTCCTCAAGAACAGCCTTAGCGAAAGGCTTCTTGAAGGGAAAGATGTAACTCTGTGAGATGAATTAACAGAACACAGAGCAGTTTCTCAGAAAGCTTCTTTCCAGTTTTGAACGGAAGATATTTCCTTTTTCAACATAGCCCTCTATGGGCTTCCAAATATCCCTTTGCCAATTCCACAAGAACAGCCTTAGCGAAAGGCTTCTTCAAGGGGAACATGTAACTCTGTGATATGAATTAACAGAACACAGAGCAGTTTCTCAGAAAGCTTCTTTCAAGTTTTCAACGGAAGATATTTCCTTTTTCACCATAGCCCTCTATGGGCTTCCAAATATCCATTTGCCAATTCCACAAGAACAGCCTTAGCGAAAGGCTTCTTGAAGGGAAAGCTGTAACTCTGTGAGATGAATTAACAGAACACAGAGCAGTTTCTCAGAAAGCTTCTTTCCAGTTTTGAACGGAAGATATTTCCTTTTTCACCATAGCCCTCTATGGGCTTCCAAATATCCCTTTGCCAATTCCACAAGAACAGCCTTAGCGAAAGGCTTCTTGAAGGGAAAGCTGTAACTCTGTGAGATGAATTAACAGAACACAGAGCAGTTTCTCAGAAACCTTCTTTCCAGTTTTGAACGGAAGATATTTCCTTTTTCACCATAGCGCTCTATGTGCTTCCAAATATCCCTTTGCCAATTCCACAAGAACAGCCTTAGCGAAAGGCTTCTTGAAGGGAAAGCTGTAACTCTGTGAGATGAATTAACAGAACACAGAGCAGTTTCTCAGAAAGCTTCTTTCCAGTTTTGAACGGAAGATATTTTTTTCACCATAGCCCTCTATGGGCTTCCAAATATCCCTTTGCCAATTCCACAAGAACAGCCTTAGCGAAAGGCTTCTTGAAGGGAAACATGTAACTCTGTGAGATGAATTAACAGAACACAGAGCAGTTTCTCAGAAAGCTTCTTTCCAGTTTTGAACGGAAGATATTTGCTTTCTCACCATAGCCCTCTATGGGCTTCCAAATATCCCTTTGCCAATTCCACAAGAACAGCCTTAGCGAAAGGCTTCTTGAAGGGAAACATGTAACTCTGTGAGATGAATTAACAGAACACAGAGCAGTTTCTCAGAAAGCTTCTTTCCACTTTTGAATGGAAGATATTTCCTTTTTCACCATAGCCCTTTATGGGCTTCCAAATATCCCTTTGCCAATTCCACAAGAACAGCCTTAGCGAAAGGCTTCTTGAAGGGAAAGCTGTAACTCTGTGAGATGAATTACAGAACACAGAGCAGTTTCTCAGAAAGCTTCTTTCCGGTTTTGAACGGAAGATATGTGCTGTTTCACCATAGCCCTCTATGGGCTTCCAAATATCCCTTTGCCAATTCCACAAGAGCAGCCTTAGCGAAAGGCTTGTTGAAGGGAAAGCTGTAACTCTGTGAGATGAATTAACAGAACACAGAGCAGTTTATCAGAAAGCTTCTTTCCAGTTTTGAACGAAAGATATTTCCTTTTTCACCATAGCCCTCTATGTGCTTCCAAATATCACTTTGCCAATTCCACAAGAACAGCCTTAGCGAAAGGCTTCTTGAAGGGAAAGATGTAACACTGTGAGATGAATTAACAGAACACAGAGCAGTTTCTCAGAAAGCTTCTTTCCAGTTTTGAACGGAAGATATTTCCTTTTTCAACATAGCCCTCTATGGGCTTCCAAATATCCCTTTGCCAATTCCACAAGAACAGCCTTAGCGAAAGGCTTCTTGAAGGGAAAGCTGTAACTCTGTGAGATGAATTAACAGAACACAGAGCAGTTTCTCAGAAAGCTTCTTTCCAGTTTTGAACGGAAGATATTTCCTTTTTCACCATAGCCCTCTATGTTCTTCCAAATATCCCTTTGCCAATTCCACAAGAACAGCCTTAGCGAAAGGCTTCTTGATGGGAAACATGTAACTCTGTGAGATGAATTAACAGAACACAGAGCAGTTTCTCAGAAAGCTTCTTTCCAGTTTTGAAAGGAAGATATTTCCTTTTTCAGCATAGCCCTCTATGGGCTTACAAATATCCCTTTGCCAATTCCGCAAGAACAGCCTTAGCGAAAGGCTTCTTGAAGGGAAAGCTGTAACTCTGTGAGATGAATTAACAGAACACAGAGCAGTTTCTCCGAAAGCTTCTTTCCAGTTTTGAACGGAAGATATTTGCTTTTTCACCATAGCCCTCTATGGGCTTCCAAATATCCCTTTGCCAATTCCACAAGAACAGCCTTAGCGAAAGGCTTCTTGAAGGGAAAGCTGTAACTCTGTGAGATGAATTAACAGAACACAGAGCAGTTTCTCAGAAAGCTTCTTTCCGGTTTTGAACGGAAGATATTTGCTTTTTTACCATAGTCCTCTATGGGCTTCCAAATATCCCTTTGCCAATTCCACAAGAACAGCCTTAGCGAAAGGCTTCTTGAAGGGAAAGCTGTAACTCTGTGAGATGAATTAACAGAACACAGAGCAGTTTCTCAGAAAGCTTCTTTCCGGTTTTGAACGGAAGATATTTGCTTTTTCACCATAGCCCTCTATGGGCTTCCAAATATCCCTTTGCCAATTCCTCAAGAACAGCCTTAGCGAAAGGCTTCTTGAAGGAAAGATGTAACTCTGTGAGATGAATTAACAGAACACAGAGCAGTTTCTCAGAAAGCTTCTTTCCAGTTGTGAACGGAAGATATTTCCTTTTTCACCATAGCCCTCTATGGGCTTCCAAATATCCCTTTGCCAATTCCACAAGAACAGCCTTAGCGAAAGGCTTCTTGAAGGGAAACATGTAACTCTGTGATATGAATTAACAGAACACAGAGCAGTTTCTCAGAAAGCTTCTTTCCAGTTTTCAACGGAAGATATTTCCTTTTTCACCATAGCCCTCTATGGGCTTCCAAATATCCCTTTGCCAATTCCACAAGAACAGCCTTAGCGAAAGGCTTCTTGAAGGGAAAGCTGTAACTCTGTGAGATGAATTAACAGAACACAGAGCAGTTTCTCAGAAAGCTTCTTTCCAGTTTTGAACGGAAGATATTTCCTTTTTCACCATAGCCGTTTATGGGCTTCCAAATATCACTTACATTCCACAAGAACAGCCTTAGCGAAAGGCTTCTTCGTTAAAGATGTAACTCTGTGAGATGAATTAACAGAACACAGAGCAGTTTCTCAGAAAGCTTCTTTCCAGTTTTGAACGGAAGATATTTCCTTTTTCACCATAGCCTCTATGGGCTTCCAAATATCCCTTGCTAATTCCTCAAGAACAGCCTTAGCGAAAGGCTTCTTGAAGGAAAGATGTAACTCTGTGAGATGAATTAACAGAACACAGAGCAGTTTCTCAGAAAGCTTCTTTCCAGTTTTGAACGGAAGATATTTCCTTTTTCAACATAGCCCTCTATGGGCTTCCAAATATCCCTTTAATTCCACAAGAACAGCCTTAGCGAAAGGCTTCTTCAAGGGAACATGTAACTCTGTGATATGAATTAACAGAACACAGAGCAGTTTCTCAGAAAGCTTCTTTCAAGTTTTCAACGGAAGATATTTCCTTTTTCACCATAGCCTCTATGGGCTTCCAAATATCCATTTGCTAATTCCACAAGAACAGCCTTAGCGAAAGGCTTCTTGAAGGGAAAGCTGTAACTCTGTGAGATGAATTAACAGAACACAGAGCAGTTTCTCAGAAAGCTTCTTTCCAGTTTTGAACGGAAGATATTTCCTTTTTCACCATAGCCCTCTATGGGCTTCCAAATATCCCTTGCTAATTCCACAAGAACAGCCTTAGGAAAGGCTTCTTGAAGGAAAGCTGTAACTCTGTGAGATGAATTAACAGAACACAGAGCAGTTTCTCAGAAACCTTCTTTCCAGTTTTGAACGGAAGATATTTCCTTTTTCACCATAGCCCTCTATGTGCTTCCAAATATCCCTTTGCCAATTCCACAAGAACAGCCTTAGCGAAAGGCTTCTTGAAGGGAAAGCTGTAACTCTGTGAGATGAATTAACAGAACACAGAGCAGTTTCTCAGAAAGCTTTTTCCAGTTTTGAACGGAAGATATTTCCTTTTTCACCATAGCCCTATGGGCTTCCAAATATCCCTTTGCCAATTCCACAAGAACAGCCTTAGCGAAAGGCTTTGAAGGGAAACATGTAACTCTGTGAGATGAATTAACAGAACACAGAGCAGTTTCTCAGAAAGCTTCTTCCAGTTTTGAACGGAAGATATTTGCTTTCTCACCATAGCCCTATGGGCTTCCAAATATCCCTTGCTAATTCCACAAGAACAGCCTTAGCGAAAGGCTTTGAAGGGAAAGATGTAACTCTGTGAGATGAATTAACAGAACACAGAGCAGTTTCTCAGAAAGCTTCTTCCACTTTTGAATGGAAGATATTTCTTTTTCACCATAGCCCTTTATGGGCTTCCAAATATCCCTTTGCTAATTCCACAAGAACAGCCTTAGCGAAAGGCTTTTGAAGGAAAGCTGTAACTCTGTGAGATGAATTACAGAACACAGAGCAGTTTCAGAAAGCTTCTTTCCGGTTTTGAACGGAAGATATGTGCTGTTTCACCATAGCCCTATGGGCTTCCAAATATCCCTTTGCTAATTCCACAAGAGCAGCCTTAGCGAAAGGCTTGTTGAAGGAAAGCTGTAACTCTGTGAGATGAATTAACAGAACACAGAGCAGTTTATCAGAAAGCTTCTTTCCAGTTTTGAATGAAA
>JAKFHT010003122.1:0-11207 GCA_023783455.1 Erythrocebus patas | reverse complement strand
GGGGCAAAATGCCTCCAGTTTCTTTGCTAAAACATAGCAAGAATCACCTTTACTCTAGTTTCCAACAAGTTCTTCATCTCCATCTGAGACCCTCGGCCTAGACCTTATTGTCCATATTGCTATTGGCATTTTGGGAAAAACCATTCAAAAAGTCTCTAGGAGGTTCCAAACTTTCCCACATTTTCTGTCTTCTTCTGAGCCCTCCAAACATTTCCAACCTCTGCTGTTACCCGGTTCCAAACTCACTTCCACGCTTTTGGTATCTTCTCAGCAATGCCACACTCCACCAGCAGAAATTTATTGTATTTGTCTGTTTTCATGCTACTGTTAAAGATACACCTGAGACTGGGAAGAAAAAGAGGTTTAATTGGACTTACAGTTCCACATGGCTAGGGAGGCCTCAGAATCATGGTGGGAGACAAAAGGCACTTCTATACATGGCAGTGGCAAAGAAAATGGGAAAAAGCAAAAGCAGAACCCCTGATAAACCCATCAGATCTCGTGAAACTTATTCACTATCTTGAGAATAGCATGGAATGACTGGTCCCCATGATTCAATTACCTCCCAAATCTGCAATTGGATACTTCTTAGTGTAATGAAGCTTATGGTGACAAAGGAAATATCCTCAGATAAAAACTAGAAAGAAACTTTTTGAGAAACTGCTTTGTGATGTGTGAATTCCACTCACTGAGTTACACCTGTATTTCTTGCAGCTGTTTGCTAGTCTTGTTTTTTTTGGAATCTGAGAACTGATATATCGGATCACTTTGAAGAGTATAAGGACAAAAAAAATTATCCTCAGATAAAAACATGAAAGAAGCTTTCTGAGAAACTTCTTTGCAATATGTCAATTCAACTAACAGAGTTACAACATAGTCTTCATGAAGCAGTTTGCTAACACTGTTCTCATGGAATCTGCAAGGTGGTATTTGGGAGCGCATTGAGGCCTATGGTGAAAAAGGGAGTATCCTCGGATAATAACCAGAATGAAGCTTTCTGAGAACTTGTTTTCCGATGTGAGAATTCATCACACAGAGATTCACCTTTCCCTTCTTGTAGCAGTTTGCTAACACTGTTGTCGTGGAAACTGTAAAGTGATATTTGGGAGTGCATTGAGGGCTATGGTGAAAAAGGAAATATCCACAGTAAAAACTGGAAAGAAGCGTTTTGAGAAACTACATTGTGATGTGTGAATGCAACTCACAGAGATACACTTTCCTCCTCATTGATCAAATTGCTAACACAGTTTTCTTGAAATCTGCAATCAGATACTTCTTAGTGCAATGAAGCTTACGGTAACAAAGGAAATATCCTCAGATAAAAATAAGAAGGAAAGTTGCTGAGAAACTGATTGTGATATGTGAATTCAACTCACTGAGTTACACCTGTATTTCGTGGAGCCGTTTGCTAGTCTTTTTTTTGTGGAATCTGAGAACTGATATATCGGATCACTTTGAAGTGTATAAGGAGAAAAGCAATATCCTCAGATAAAAACTGGAAAGAAGATTTCAGAGAAACTTCTTTTTGACGTGTGAAATCATCTCACAGAGTTACATCTTTCTCTACATGAAGCCATTTGCTAACACTGTTCTCGTGGAATCTGAAAAGTGATATTTGGGAGCGTTTTGAGGCCTATGGTGAAAAAGGAAGTACCCTCAGATAATAACTAGATAGAAGCTTTCTGAGAAGTTGTTTTCTGATATGTGAATTCATCACACAGAGATTCACCTTTCCCTTCTTGTAGCAGTTTGCTAACACTGTTGTCGTGGAATCTGTAGAGTGATATTTGGGTGTGCATTGAGGCCTATGGTGAAAAAGGAAATATCCACAGATAAAAACTGGAAAGAAGTGTTCTGAGAAACTGCATTGTAATGTGTGAATGCAACAAACAGTGATACACTTTCCTATTCATTGATCAGTTTGCCAGAACAGTTTCTTTGAAATCTGCAATCTGATACTTCTTAGCACAATGAAGCTTAGGGTGACAAGGGAAATATCCTCAGATAAAAACTGGAAAGAAGCCTTCTGAGAAACTGCATTGTGACGTGTTAATGCAACTCAGAGAGTTACACTTTTCTTTTCATTGATCAGTTTGCTAACACAGTTTTCTTGAAATCTGCAATCGGATACTTCTTAGCATAATGAAGCTTAGGGTGACAAAGGAAATATCCTCAGAGAAAAACTAGAAAGAATCTTTCTGAGAAACTGCTTTGGGATGTGTGAATTCAACTGGCAGAATTACACCTGTATTTCATAGAGACGTTTGCTAGCCCTGTTTTGTGGAAACTGAGAACTGATATTTCATATCTCTTTGAAACTGTACGGCCAAAGGAAATATCCTGAGATAAAACTAGAAAGAAGCTTTCTGAAAAAATTGTTTGTAATGTGTGAATTCATCTCACAGAGTTACACCTTTCTCTTCATGAGGCCTTTTTTCTAACACTGTTCTCGTGTAATCTGTAAAGTGATATTGGGAGGGCATTGAAGCCTATGGTGATAAAGGAAATATCCACAGATAATAACCAGAAAAAGGCTTTCTAAGAACTTGCTTTCGGATGTGTGATATCATCACACAGAGCTTCTCCTTTCCCTTCTCTTAGCAGTTTGCTAACACTATTTTCGTGGAATCTGTAAAGTGATATTAGGAGCGCATAGAGGCCTATGGTGAAAAAGGAAATATCCTCAGATAAAAACTAGAAAGAAGCTTTCTGAGAAACTGCTTCATGATGTGTGAATTCAACACACTAAGTTACACCTGTATTTCGTGGAGCCGTTTGGTAGCCCTGTTTTTGTGGAATCTGAGAAATGATATTTGGGATCGCTTTGAAGAACATAAGGACAAAACGAAATATCCTCAGATAAAAACGAGAGAGAAACTTTCTGTGAAAGTTCTTTGTGATATATGAATTCATCTCTCAGAGTTACAACTTAGTCTTCATGAAGCAGTTTTCTAACACTGTTCTCATGGAATCTGCAAAGTGATATTTGGGAGCGCATGGAAGGCTATGGTGAAAAAAGAAATATCCACAGATAAAAACTGGAAACAATCATACTGAGAAACTACATTGTGATGTGTGAATGAAACTCAGAGAGATACACTTTCCTCTCCATTGATCAGTTTGCTAACACAGTTGCCTTGAAATCTGCAATCGGATACTTCTTAGCACAATGAAGCTTAGGGTGACAAAGGAAATATCCGTAGATAAAACTAGAAAGAATCTTTTTGAGAAACTGCTTTGTGATGTGTGAATTCAACTCACTGACTTACACCTGAATTTCATCGAGTCGTTTGCTAGCCCTGTTTTTATGGAACCTGAGAAGTAATATTTCTGATCGCTTTGAGGAATATAAGGACAAAGGAAATATCCTCAGATGAAAACATGAAAGAACTTTTCTGAGAAACTTCTTTGTGATATATGAATTCATCTCACAGAGTTACAACTTTGTCTTCATGAAGCAGTTTTCTAACACTGTTCTCGTGGAATCTGCAAAATGATATTTGGGACACATTGAAGGCTGTGGTAAAAAAGGAAATATCCTCAGTTAAAAATTGGAAAGAAGCGTTCTGAGTAACTGCATTGTGATGTGTGAATGCAACTCACAGAGACACACTTTGCTCTTCATTGATCAGTTTGCTGGCAAAGTTTCCTTGAAATCTGCAATTGGATACTTCTTAGTGCAATGAAACTTAGGGTGACAAAGGAAATATCCTCAGATAAAAACTAGAAAGAAGTTTTCTGAGAAACTGCTTTGTGATGTGTGAATTCAACTCACTGAGTTACACCTGTGTTTTGTGGAGCCTTTTACTAGCCCTGTTTATGTGGAAACTGAGAACTTATATTTCGGATCGCTTTGAAGAATATAAGGACAAAGGAAATATCCTCAGATAAAAACGTGAAAGAAGCTTTCTTTGTGATATATGAATTCATCTCACTGTGTTACAACTTAGTCTTCATGAGACAGTTTGCTGACACTGTTCTCGTGGAATCTGCATGGTGATATTTGGGAGCACATTGAGGCCTATGGTGAAAAAGGATGTATCCTCAGATAATAATTTGAAAGAAGCTTTCTGACAAATTGCTTTCTGGTATGTGAATTAATCACACCCCAGGTTCATCTTTCCCTTCCTGTAGCAGTGTGTTAACACTGTTTTCCTGGAATCTGCAAAGTGATATTTGAGAGCGCTTTGGGCCTTTGGTGAAAAAGGAAATATCCGCAGATAAAAACTGGAAAGAAGTATTCTGAGAACCTGCATTGTGATGTGTGAATGCAACTCACAGAGTTACACTTTCTCTTCATTGATCAGTTTGTTAACACAGTTTTCTTGAAATCTGCACTGGGATATTTCTAAGTGCAATGAAGCTTATGGTGGCAAGGGAAAAATACTCAAATAAAAACTAGAAAGATACTTTCTGAGAAACTGCCTTGTGATATGTGAATTAATCTCACAGAGTTACGCTTTAGTTTCATGGAGCAGTCTATTACCACTGTCTTTGGGGAATCTGAGAAGGGATACTTTGGGCCGAATTCCAGCCTACACTGACAAACAAAAGATCCTCAATAAAAATGTGAAAGAAGCTTTCTGAGAAAGTGCTTCGTGATATGTGAATTCATCTCACAGAGTTACAACTTAGTCTTCATGAAGCAGTTTGCTAACACTGTTTTCATGGAATCTGCAAAGTGATATTTGGGAGCACATTGAGGCCTATGGTGGAAAAGGATGTATCCTCAGATAATAACTTGAAAGGAGCTTTCTGAGAAATTGCTTTCTGATGTGTGAATTCATCACACAGAGATTCTTTTTTTCCCTTCTTGTAACAGTTTAATAACACTATTTTTGTGGAATCTGCAAAGTGACATTTGGGAGGGCTTTGAGGCCTATGGTGAAAAAGGAAATATCCACAGATAAAAACTGGAAAGAAGTATTCTGAGAAACTGCTTTGTGATGTGTGAATACAACTCACAGAGTTGCACTTTTCTTTTCATTTGATCAGTTTGCTAACAATGTTTTCTTGAAATCTGCAACGGGATATTTTTAAGAGCAATGAAGCTTATGGCGGCAAGGGAAATAACCTCAGATAAACAGTAGAAGATGCTTTCTGAGAAACTGCCTTGTGATGTGTGAATTCATCTCAGAGTTACACTTTCTCTTCATTGATCAGTTGCTAACTCAGTTTTCTTGAAATCTGCAGGATATTTCTAGTGCAATGAGCTTATGGTGAAGGAAAATCCTCAGATAAAACTGAAAGAAGCTTTCTGAGAAACTTGTGATATGTGAATTCATCTCACAGAGTTACACTTTTCATCAGTTTTACACTGTTTTGGAATCTGCAAAGTGATATTTGGGAATTAGATGACAAAAAAGATCCTCAGATAAAAAGAAAGAAGCTTTCTGAGAAACTGCTTTGTGATGAATTCATCTCACAGAGTTACACTTTCTTCATGAAGCAGTTTGCTAACACTGTTTTTCTGGAATCTGCAAAGTGATATTTCATTGAGGCCTATGGTGAAGGAAATATCCTCAGATAAAACTGAAAGAAGCTTTCTGAAACTGCTTTCTGATGTGTGAATTCATCACACAGAGTTCTTTTTCTTCATGAACAGTTTGCTATTTTGTGGAATCTGCAAAGTGATATTTGGGAGCTTTGAGGCTATGGTGAAAAAATATCCAGATAAAAACTGGAAAGAAGTTTTCTGAGAAACTGCTTTGTGATGTGAATTCAACTCACAGAGTTACTTTTTCTTTTCATTTTCAGTTTGCTAACTGTTTTCTTGAAATCTGAAGGATATTTTTCGTGAAGCTTGATCAAGGAAATATCCTCAGATAAAACTGAAGAAGCTTTCTGAGAAACTGCTTTGTGATGTGAATTCATCTCAGAGTTACACTTTCTTTCATGGAGCAGTTTTACACTGTCTTTGGAATCTGAGATATTTTTTAGAGCACTGAGCCTATGTGAAAGGAAATATCCTCAAAAACTGAAAGAAGCTTTCTGAAAACTTTCTGATATGTGAATTCATCTCACAGAGTTACACCACTTTTCATGGAAGTTTGCACACTTTTTGTGGAATCTGAAAACTGATATTTTGGATGGGTTTGAGGCTATGTGAAAAGGAAATATCCTCAGATAAAAAAGAAAGAAGCTTTCTGAGAAACTGCTTTGTGATGTGTGAATTCATCACAAGTTACACCACTCTTTCATGAAGAGTTTGCTACACTGTTTTGTGGAATCTGCAAGTGATATTTGGGATGAATCTGGTGAAAAAAAATATCCTCAGATAAAACTGAAAGAAGCTTCTCAGAAACTGCTTTGATGTGAATTCAACTCACAGAGTTACACTCATTGTTTCATGAGAAGTTTGCTAACAGTGTGTTGTGATATGCAATGGGACAGTGGCTTTGAGAAAATATCAAAACTCAAAAAGAAGCTTTCTCAGAAACTGCTTTGTGATATGTGAATTCAACTCACTGAGTTACACCTGTATTTTAACGTTTGCTAACACTGTTTTGTGGAATCTGAAAAGATATTTGGATCACTTTGAAGACTATGAAAAGGATATCCTCAGATAAAAATGAGAAAAAAGCCTTCTGAGAAACTGCTTTGTGATGTGTGAATTCATCTCACAGAGTTACACCTTTCTCTTCATGAAGCCGTTTGCTAACACAGTTGTCCTGGAATCTGCAAGGTGATATTTGAGAGCGCTTTGAGTCCTGTGGTGAAAAAAGAAGTATCCTCAGATAATAACGAGAAAGAAGCTTTCTGAGAAATTGCTTCATATGTGAATTCATCACAGAGTTCACTATCTTCTTGGCAGTTTGTTACTGTTTGTGGAATCTGCAAAGGGATAGTTGGGAGCGCATTTATCGCTATGATGAAAAAGGAAACTTCCTCATATAAAAACTGGCAAGATGCGTTCTGAGAAACTGCATTGTTATGTGTGAAAACAACTCACAGAGTTACACTTCTCTTTTCATTGATCAGTTTGCTAACACTATTTTCTTGAAATCTGCAATAGTTTCATATGAAAAGTGACAGGAAATATCCTCAGAAAAAAATTAGAAGGAAGCTTTCTGAGAAACTTCTCTGTAACTCTGTGAGATGAATTCACACATCACAAAGAAATTTCTCCAAAAGCTTCATACCAGTTTTTCTCTGAGGATATTTCCTTTGTCCTTATTCAGTTCAAACCCATCCGAAACATCAGTTCTCAGAATCCACAAGAACACTGCTAGCAAATGGCTCCACGAAATAGTGGTGTAACTCTGTGATATGAAGTCACATATCAGAAAGCAATTTGTCAGAAAGCTTCCTTCTAGTTTTTATCTGAGGATATTTCCTTTGTCCACAAGAACACTGCTAGCAAACTCCTCCATGAAAGAGTGGTGTAACACTGTGAAATGAATTCACACATCACAAAGCAGTTTCTCAGAAAACTTCATTCTGTTTTTTCTCTGAAGATATTTCCTTTGTCCTTATACTCTTCAAACCCATCCGAAATATCAGTTCTCAGAATCTACAAAAACAGTGCTCGCAAACGGCTCCATGAAATAGTGGTGTAACTCTGTAAGATGAAGTCACATGTCTGATAGCCATTTCTCAGAAACCTTCTTTCACGATTTTAATTGAGGATCTTCCCTCTATCAGCGTAGGTCTCATTGCCATCCAAAGTATCCCTTCTCAGATTCCCCAAAGACAGTGGTAATGGACTGCTCCATGAAATGAAAGTGTAACTTTGTGAGATGAATTCACACATCACAAAGCAGTTTCTCAGAAAGCTTCTTTCTACTTTTTATCGATGATATTTCCTTTGTCACCATAAGCTTCATTGTGCTATGAAATATCGTATTGCAGATTCCAAGAAAACAGTGTTTGCAAACGGATCGATGAAAAGAAAAGTGTAACTCTGTGAGCTCCATTCACACGTCACATTGCACTTTCTCAGAACTCTTCTTGCCAGTTTTTATCTGAGGATATTTCCTTTTTCACCTTAGCAATCAAAGCGTTCCCAAAAATCACTTTGCAGAGTCCACGAAAACAGTGTTAGCAAACTGCTACAAGAAATGATAGGTGAATCTCTGTGTGATGAATTCACATATCAGAAAGCAATTTTTCAGAAAGCTTCTTTCTCGTTATTATCTGAGGATACTGCCTTTTTCACCGTAGGCCTCAATGTGCTCCCGAATATCAATTTGTGGATTCCACGAAAAGAGTGTTAGCAAACTACATTATGAAGACTAAGTTTCAACTCTGTGAGATGAATTCACATATCACAGAGAAGTTTCTAAGAAAGCTCCTTTCACGTTTTTAATTGAGAATATTTCCTCTATCAGCATTGGCCCCAATGCGATCCAAAGTATCCCATCTCAGATTCCCCAAAGACAGTGGTAATACACTGCTCCATGAAACGAAAATGTAACTCTGTGAGATGAATTCACACATCACAAAGCACTTTCTCAGAAAGCTTCTTTCTAGTTTTTATCTGAGGATATTTCCTTTGCCACCATAAGCTTCATTGTGCTAAGAAATTTCCCATTGCAGATTCCAAGAAAACTGTGTTAGCAAACTGATCAATGAAGAGAAAAGTGTAACTCTGTGAGTTACATTCACACATCACAATGCAGTTTCTCAGAATGCTTCTTTCCAGTTTTTATCTATGGATATTTCCTTTTTCACCATATGCTTCAAAGTGCTCCCAAATATCACTTTTCAGATTCCACAAAAACAGTGTTAGCAAACTGCTACAAGAAGGGAAAGATGAATCTCTGTGTGATGAATTCACACATCAGAAAGCAATTTCTTAGAAAGCTTCTTTCACGTTATCTGAGGATATATCCTTTTCACCATAGGCCAAAGCGCTCTCAAATATCACTTTACAGATTCCACAAAACAGTGTTAGCAAAATGATACTTGAATACTGTTGTAACTCAGATGAATTCATGTATCACAAAGAAGTTTCTCAGAAAGCTTCTTCACGTTTTTATTGAGGATCTTTCCTTTATCAGCATAGGCTGGAATGCGTCCAAAATATCCTTCTCCGTTACCCAAAGACAGTGGTAATAGACTGCTGCTTGAAACGAAAGCATAACTCTTTGAGATGAATTCACACATCACAAAACAGTTTCTCAGAAAGCTTCCTTCTAGTTTTTATCTGGATATATCCTTTCACAGTAAGCTTCATTACACTAAGAAATATCCCAATGCAGATTTCAAGAACACAGTGTTAGCAAACTGCTCAATGAAGGAAAGTAACTCTGTGAGTTGAATTCACCATCACAAGCAGTTTCTCAGAAAGCTTCTTTCCAGTTTTTATCTGAGGATATTCCTTTTTCACCATAGCCCTCAATGCGCCCAAACATCACTTTGCAGATTCCACAAGAATTCACACATCACAAAAAGTTTCTCAAAAGCTTATTCCAGTTTTTCTCTGAGATATTCCTTTTTTTCAAAATCTGCAATATCAGTTCTCAGATCCACAAATACAGTGCTAGAAACCTCCATGAATAGTGGTAACTTTGTGAGATGAATTCACATATCAGAAAGCATTTCTCAGAAAGTTTCTTCTAGTTTTTATCTGAGGATATTTCCTTTGTCACAAGCTTCATGTGCTAAAATATCTCATTGCAGTTTCAAGAAAACAGCAAAACTGATCATGAAGATAAAAGTGTAACTCTGTGAGTTGAATTCACATCACAGCAGTTTCTCAGAAGCTTTTCCAGTTTTTATCTGAGGATATTTCCTTTTTCACCATAGCCCTCAATGCGTCAAATATCACATTGCATTCCATGAGATGTTAGCAAACTTTCATGAAGAGAAAGGTGTAACTCTGTGAGATGAATTCACATATCACAAAGAAGTTTCTCAGAGCTTCTTTCTAGTTTTTATCTGAGGATATTTCCTTTGGCCTATAGTCTTCAAAGAATCCAAATATCTTCTCAGATTCCACAAAACAGTGCTAGCAAATGGCTCCACGAAATACAGGTAAAGTCTGAGTTGAATTCACACATCACAAAGCAGTTTCTCAGAAAGCTTCTTCTTTTTGAGCTGAAGATCTTTTGGTCTCAAAGCCATCATGTGTCCCATTGCAGATTCTAAAACACTGTTAGCAAACTTCAATGAAACAATGATGTAACTCTGTAAGCTGAATTCACCCATCAAAGCAGTTTCTGAAAGGCTTTCTGCAGTTTTATCTGAGGATATTTCCTTTTTCACCATAGCCAACAATTCCCAAATATCACTGAGATTCCACAAACAGTAGGCAAACTCTCCATGAAGAGTGTAACTTGTGAGATGAATTCACACATCACAAAGAAGTTTCTGAAAATTTCTTCCGGTTTTATCTGAGGATATTTCCTTTATTTTCACCCATCCAAAATATGAGTTCTCAATCCATAAAACAGTGTTAGCAAACTGGCTCCATGAAATAGTGGTGTAACTCTGTGAGATGAATTCACATATCACAAAGCAGTTTCTCAGAAAGCTTCTTTCAGTTTTATTTGAGGATATTTTGTCACATAAGCCTCAATGCGATCAAAATATCCTTCTCAGATTCAAAACAGTGGTAAAACTCCATTAAAAGAAAGGTAACTCTGTGAGATGAATTCACACATCACAGCAGTTTCTCAGAAAGTTTCTTTCTAGTTTTTATCTGAGGATATTTCCTTCACCGTAGCTTTTGCTAAAATATCCTATTGCAGATTTCAAGAAAACTGTGTTAGCAAACTGCCAATGAAGAGAAAAGTGTAACTCTGTGAGTTGAATTCACACATCACAATGCAGTTTCTCAGAATGCTTCTTTCCAGTTTCTATCTGTGGATATTTCCTTTTTCACGATAGGCCTCAATGTGCTCCTAAATATCACTTTGCAGATTCCACAAAAACAGTGTTAGCAAACTGCATCATGAAGACTAAGTTGCAACTCTGTGAGATGAATTCATATCACAAAGAAGTTTCTCAGAAAGCTTCTTTCACCTTGAGGATATTTGTTTCTATCATTTCGCCTCGATCCAAAGTATCCCTTCTCAGATTCCCCAAAGACAGTGGAAAAGACTGCTCCATGAAATGAAAATGTAACTCTGTGAGATGAATTGACATATCACAAAGCACTTTCTCAGAAAGCTTCTTTCTAGTTTTTATCTGAAGATATTTCCTTTGTCACCGTAAGCTTCATTGTGCTAAGAAATATCCCATTGCAGATTTCAAGAACAAAA
>JAKFHT010003121.1:0-11209 GCA_023783455.1 Erythrocebus patas | reverse complement strand
AACGGAAGATATTTCCTTTTCACCATAGCCCTCTATGGGCTTCCAAATATCCTTTGCCAATTCCACAAGAACAGCCTTAGTGAAAGGTTTTGAAGGAAAGATGTAACTCTGTGAGATGAATTAACAGAACACAGAGCATTTTCTCAGAAAGCTTCTTTCCAGTTTTAAACGGAAGATATTTCCTTCACCATAGCCCTCTATGGGCTTCCAAATATCACTTTGCTAATTCCACAAGAACAGCCTTAGCGAAAGGTTTTGAAGGAAAGATGTAACTCTGTGGGATGAATTAATAGAACACAGAGCAGTTTCTTAGAAAGCTTCTTCCGGGTTTTGAACAGAAGATATTTCCTTTTCACCATAGCCCTGTATGGGCCTCTTTAGCCTCAATGCTCCCAAATATCACTTTGCAGATTCCACAGAAGAGTGTTAGTAAACAAACTACATGAACAGAAAAGTGTAACTCGTTGAATTCACATCAAAGCAGTTTCTCAGAAATCTTCTTTCTCAGTTTTTATCTGGATATTTCCTTTACTGTATCCTCAGGGATCCAAATATCACTCAGATTCCACAAAACTGTTAGCAAACAGCTCCATGAAAAGTGTAACTCTGTGAGATGAATTCACACATCACAAGAAGTTTCTCAGAAGCTTCTTTCAGTTTTATCTGAATATATTTCTTTTTCTTTCCATGTAAAAATATCACTTTGCAGATTCAAGAAAGTGTAGCAAACTATCATGAACAGAATGTAACTGTGAGATGAATTCACATCACAAAGCAGTTTCTCAGAAAGCTTTTTTCAGTTTTATCTGAAGATATTTCCTTTTTCACTGTCCTTCAATGGCCCCAAATATCTTTGCAGATTCAGAGAAGAGTGTTAGCAAACAGCTCATGAACAGAAAGGTGTAACTTGTGAGATGAATTCATCACAGAAGTTTCTCAGAAGCTTCTTTCAGTTTTATCTGAAGATATTTTCACTGTAGCCCCAATGCTCCCAAATATCACTGCAGATTCCACAGAAGAGTGTTAGCAAACAGCTACATGAACAGAAAGTAACTCTGTGAGATGAATTCACAGATCAGCAGTTTCTCAGAAGCTTCTTCTTTTTATCTGAGGATATTTCCTTTTCTGTCCTCCAAAGATCCAAATATTTCTCAGATTCCAAAAACTGTGTTAGCAAACAGCTCCATGAAAAAGGTGTAACTCAGTGAGATGAATTCACATATCACAAAGCAGTTTCTCAGAAGCTTCTTCAGTTTTATCTGAAGATATTTCCTTTTTCACTGTAGATTCAAATATCACTGCAGATTCAAGAAAACTGTGTAGCAAACTGACATGAACAGAAAAGTGTAACTCTGTGAGTTGAATTCACATCAAAGCAGTTTCTCAGAAGCTTCTTTCAGTTTTATCTGAAGATATTTCCTTTTTCACTATAGCTCAATGGCTCCCAAATATCACGCAGATTCCACAGAAGAACTTAGCAATACATGAACAGAAAGGTGGAACTCTGTGAGATGAACTCAGAGATCAGCAGTTTCTCAGAAATCTTCTTTCTGTTTTTATCTGAGATTTCTTTTGTCCTCCAAGAGAAAAATACCTCAGATTCAAACAGGTTAGCAACAGCTCCATGAAAAGTGTAACTCAGTGAGATGAATTACTCACAAAGCAGTTTCTCAGAAGCTTCTTCTTTTTATCTGAATATTTTTTCATGTAAGTTCATTCAAAGAAATATCAGCAGATTCAAGAAAGTGTTAGCAAACAATCAATGAACAGAAAGTGAACTCTGTGAGTTGATTCACATCACAAGCAGTTTCTCAGAAGCTTCTTTCAGTTTTTATCTGAAGATATTTCCTTTTTCATAGCCATGGGCTCCCAAATATCACTTGCAGATTCCACAGAAGAGTGTTAGCAAACAGCTACATGAACAGAAAGGTGTAACTCTGTGAGATGAACACAGATCACAAGAAGTTTCTCAGAAGCTTCTTTCTTGTTTTTATCTGAGGATATTTCCTTTGTGTATCCTCAAAAGATCAAATACTTTCAGATTCAACAACAGTGTTAGCAAACAGCTCCATGAAAAAGTGTAACTCAGTGAGTTGATTCACATCACAAAGCAGTTTCTCAGAAGCTTCTTTCAGTTTTTATCTGAGGATATTTCCTTTTCACTGTAGATTCAAAGAAATATCACTGCAGATTTGAAGAAACTGTGTTAGCAAACTGATCAATGAACAGAAAGTAACTCTGTGAGATGAATTCACATCACAAGTTTCTCAGAAGCTTCTTTCAGTTTTTATCTGAAGATATTTCCTTTTCACTAGCTCAAGGGCAAATATCACTTGCAGATTAAGAAGACTGTTAGCAAACACATGAACAGAAAGGTGTAACTCTGTGAGATGAACACAGATCACAAGAAGTTTCTCAGAAGCTTCTTTCTTGTTTTTATCTGAGGATATTTCCTTTGTGTATCCTCAAAAGATCAAATACTTTCAGATTCAACAACAGTGTTAGCAAACAGCTCCATGAAAAGTGTAACTCAGTGAGTTGATTCACATCACAAAGCAGTTTCTCAGAAGCTTCTTTCAGTTTTTATCTGAGGATATTTCCTTTTCACTGTAGATTCAAAGAAATATCACTGCAGATTTGAAGAAACTGTGTTAGCAAACTGATCAATGAACAGAAAAGTAACTCTGTGAGATGAATTCACATCACAAGTTTCTCAGAAGCTTCTTTCAGTTTTTATCTGAAGATATTTCCTTTTCACTAGCTCAAGGGCAAATATCACTTGCAGATTAAGAAGACTGTTAGCAAACACATGAACAGAAAGGTGTAACTCTGTGAGATGAATTCAGATCAGAAAGCATTTCTCAGAATCTTCTTTTCAGTTTTATCTGAGGATATTTTTCACTGTAACCTCCAAGGATCCAAATATCAGTTCTCAGATTCCACAAAAAGTGTTAGCAAACAGCTCCATGAAAAAGCTGTAACTCTGAGTTGAATTCACACATCACAAAGCAGTTTCTCAGAAGCTTCTTTCAGTTTTTATCTGATATTTCCTTTTCACTGTAGCTTCATCAAAGAAATATCACAGATTTCAAGAAAACTGTGTTAGCAAACTGATCAATGAACAGAAATGTAACTCTGTGAGTGAATTCACACATCACAAAGCAGTTTCTCAGAACTTCTTTTCAGTTTTTATCTGAAGATATTTCCTTTCCATAGCTCATGATCCCAAATATCACTTTGCAGATTCCATGAGAAACAGTTAGCAAACAGCTACATGAACAGAAAGGTGGAACTCTGTGAGATGAATTCATCACATAAAGTTTCTCAGAAGCTTCTTTCAGTTTTTATCTGAAGATATTTCCTTTTCACTGTATAGCGCTCCAAAATATCACTGCAGATTCCACAGAAGAGTGTTAGCAAACAACCATGAACAGAAGGTGAACTCTGTGAGATGAATTCAGAGATCAGAAAGCAGTTTCTCAGAAATCTTCTTTTCAGTTTTATCTGAGGATATTTCCTGTACCTCAAAGATCCAAATATCTTCTCAGATTCCACAAAACTGTTAGCAAACAGCTCATGAAAAAGCTGTAACTCAGTGAGTTGAATTCACACATCACAAAGCAGTTTCTCAGAAGCTTCTTCAGTTTTTATCTGAATATATTTTTCATAAGCATGCAAAGAAATATCACTGCAGATTCAAGAAAGTGTTAGCAACTGACAATGAACAGAAAGTGGAACTCTGTGAGTGATTCAAATCACAGTTTCTCAAATTTTTTCAGTTTTTATCTGAAGATATTTCCTTTTCATAGCCTCAAGCGCCCCAAATATCACTTTGCAGATTCCATGAGAAGAATGTTAGCAAACAGCTACATGAACAGAATGTAACTCTGTGAGATGAATTCACATCAGAAGTTTCTCAGAAGCTTCTTTCAGTTTTTATCTGAAGATATTTCCTTTTCACTGTATCCCTCAATGCTCCCAAATATCACTTTGCAGATTCCACAAAGTGTGTTAGCAAACAGCTCCATGAACAGAAAGGTAACTCTGTGAGATGAATTCACAGATCAAAAGCAGTTTCTCAGAAATCTTTCAGTTTTTATCTGAGGATATTTCCTTTTGTACTCCCCAATGATCTGAAATATCTTTTTCAGATTCACAAAAGACTAGAAACAGCTCCATGAAAAGTGTAACTCAGTGTTGAATTCACATCACAAGCAGTTTCTCAGAAAGCTCTTCTTTTTTATCTGAAGATATTTCCTTTTCACCATACCTCCAAAGAAATATCACTGCAGATTTGAAGAAAACTGTGTTAGCAAACTAATGAACAGAAAGTGTAACTCTGTGATGCACACATCACAATGCAGTTTCTCAGAAGCTTCTTTCAGTTTTTATCTGAAGATATTTCCTTTTCACATAGCCTCAATGGGCTCCCAAATATCACTGCAGATTCCATGAGAAGAGTGTTAGCAACAGCTACATGAACAGAAAGTGGAACTCTGTGAGATGAATTCACAGATAGAAAGCAGTTTCTCAGAAAGCTTCTTTCAGTTTTTATCTGAGGATATTTCCTTTTGTATCCCTCAAGCGATCCCAAATATCACTTTGCAGATTCCACAAAAAGTGTTAGCAAACAGCTACATGAACAGAAAGTGTAACTCTGTGAGTTGAATTCACACATCACAAAGCAGTTTCTCAGAAGCTTCTTTCAGTTTTATCTGAAGATATTTCCTCACCGTAAGCTTCATTGCAAATATCACTGCAGATTCAAGAAAACAGTGTTAGCAAACAGCTACATGAACAGAAAGTGTAACTGTGAGTTGAATTCACATCACAAGCAGTTTCTCAGAAGCTTCTTTCAGTTTTATCTGAAGATATTTCCTTTTCACTGTAGCCTCAATGCCCAAATATCACTTGCAGATTCCACAGAAGAGTGTTAGCAAACAGCTACATGAACAGAAAGTGGAACTCTGTGAGATGAATGCACATCACAAGAAGTTTCTCAGAAAGCTTCTTTCAGTTTTATCTGAAGATATTTCCTTTTCACTGTATCCCCTCAATGCTCCAAATATCACTTGCAGATTCCACAGAAGAGTGTTAGCAACAGCTACATGAACAGAAAGGTGGAACTCTGTGAGATGAATCAGAGATCAGAAAGCAGTTTCTCAGAAATCTTCTTTCTCAGTTTTTATCTGAGATATTTCCTTTTCACTGTATCCCTCAATGCTCCAAATATCACTTTGCAGATTCCACAGAAGAGTGTTAGCAAACAGCTACATGAACAGAAAGTGTAACTCAGTGATGAATTCACACATCACAAAGCAGTTTCTCAGAAAGCTTCTTTCAGTTTTATCTGAAGATATTTCCTTTTCACTGTTTCATTGCAAAGAAATATCACTGCAGATTCCACAGAAGAGTGTTAGCAAACTGATCATGAACAGAAAGTGTAACTCTGTGAGTAATCACAGAAAGCAGTTTCTCAGAAGCTTCTTTCAGTTTTATCTGAAGATATTTCCTTTTCACTGTAGCCTCAATGCCCAAATATCACTTGCAGATTCCACAGAAGAGTGTTAGCAAACAGCTACATGAACAGAAAGGTGGAACTCTGTGAGATGAATTCACATCACAGAAGTTTCTCAGAAACTTCTTTTCAGTTTTTATCTGAAGATATTTCCTTTTCACTGTATATTCAATGCTCAAATATCACTTTGCAGATTCCACAGAAGAGTGTTAGCAAACAGCTACATGAACAGAAAGGTGGAACTCTGTGAGATGAATTCACATCACAGAAGTTTCTCAGAAGCTTCTTTCAGTTTTTATCTGAAGATATTTTTCACTGTATTCAATGCGCTCCCAAATATCACTTTGCAGATTCCACAGAAGAGTGTTAGCAACAGCTACATGAACAGAAAGGTGGAACTCTGTGAGATGAATTCACACATCACAAAGCAGTTTCTCAGAAGCTTCTTTCAGTTTTATCTGAGGATATTTCCTTTTTCTGTATCCTCCAAGATTCCAAATATCACTTGCAGATTCCACAGAAGAGTGTTAGCAAACAGCTCATGAACAGAAAGGTGGAACTCTGTGAGATGAATTCACATCACAAGCAGTTTCTCAGAAAGCTTCTTTCAGTTTTTATCTGAAGATATTTTTCACTGTAGCTCATCAAAGAAATATCACTGCAGATTCAAGAAAACTGTGTTAGCAAACTGATCAATGAACAGAATGTAACTCTGTGAGTGAATTCACATCACAAGCAGTTTCTCAAAGCTTCTTTCAGTTTTTATCTGAAGATATTTTTCACTGTAGCCTCAATGGCTCCCAAATATCACTGCAGATTCCATGAGAAGAGTGTTAGCAAACAGCTACATGAACAGAAAGGTGGAACTCTGTGAGATGAATTCACATCACAGAAGTTTCTCAGAAGCTTCTTTCAGTTTTTATCTGAAGATATTTCTTTTGTATCCCTCAATGCTCCCAAATATCACTTTGCAGATTCCACGAAGAGTGTTAGCAAACAGCTACATGAACAGAAAAGTGTAACTCTGTGAGATGAATCAGAGATCAGAAAGCAGTTTCTCAGAAATCTTCTTTTCAGTTTTTATCTGAGGATATTTCCTTTTCACCATAGCCCTCTATGGGCTTCCAAATATCACTTTGCAGATTCCACAGAAGAGTGTTAGCAAACTGATCAATGAACAGAAAGTGTAACTCAGTGAGTTGAATTCACATCACAAGCAGTTTCTCAAAGCTTCTTCACTTTTTATCTGAAGATATTTCCTTTTCACCACAAGTTCATCAAGAAATATCACTGCAGATTCCACAGAAGAGTGTTAGCAAACTGATCAATGAACAGAAAGTGTAACTCTGTGAGTTGAATTCACATCACAAAGCAGTTTCTCAGAAGCTTCTTTCAGTTTTATCTGAAGATATTTCCTTTTTCACTGTATCCCTCAATGCTCCCAAATATCACTTGCAGATTCCACGAAGAGTGTTAGCAAACAGCTACATGAACAGAAAGGTGGAACTCTGTGAGATGAATCAGAACAAAGAAGTTTCTCAGAAATCTTCTTTTCAGTTTTATCTGAGGATATTTCCTTTTCACTGTATCCCTCAATGCTCCCAAATATCACTGCAGATTCAAGAAAACTGTGTTAGCAAACAGCTACATGAACAGAAAGTGTAACTCAGTGAGTTGAATTCACATCACAAGCAGTTTCTCAAAGCTTCTTTCAGTTTTTATCTGAGATATTTCCTTTTCACTGTAGCATTGCAAAGAAATATCACTGCAGATTCAAGAAAACTGTGTTAGCAAACTGATCAATGAACAGAATGTAACTCTGTGAGTTGAATTCACAGTCACAAGCAGTTTCTCAGAAAGCTTCTTTCAGTTTTTATCTGAAGATATTTCCTTTTCATTGTAGCTCACGTCCCAAATATCACTTGCAGATTCCAAAGAAGAGTGTTAGCAAACAACTACATGAACAGAAAGGTGGAACTCTGTGAGATGAATTCACATCACAGAAGTTTCTCAGAAAGCTTCTCAGTTTTTATCTGAAGATATTTCCTTTTCACTGTATCCCTCAATGCTCCCAAATATCACTTGCAGATTCCACGAAGAGTGTTAGCAAACAGCTACATGAACAGAAAGGTGGAACTCTGTGAGATGAATTCAGAGATCAGCAGTTTCTCAGAAATCTTCTTTTCAGTTTTTATCTGAAGATATTTCCTTTTCACTGTAGCCTCAATGCTCCAAATATCACTTTGCAGATTCCAAGAAGAGTGTTAGCAAACAGCTCCATGAAAGTGTAACTCTGTGAGTTGAATTCACACATCACAAGCAGTTTCTCAGAAGCTTTTTCACTTTTTATCTGAAGATATTTCCTTTTCACCATAAGCTCAAAGAAATATCACTGCAGATTCAAGAAAACTGTTAGCAAACTGATCATGAACAGAAATGTAACTCTGTGAGATGAATTCACATCACAAGCAGTTTCTCAGAAGCTTCTTTCAGTTTTTATCTGAAGATATTTCCTTTTTCACTGTAGCCTCAATGCTCCAAATATCACTTGCAGATTCCACAAAACTGTTAGCAAACAGCTACATGAACAGAAAGGTGGAACTCTGTGAGATGAATCAGATCAGAAAGTTTCTCAGAACTTCTTTTCAGTTTTTATCTGAGATATTTTTCACTGTAGCCTCAATGCTCCCAAATATCACTGCAGATTCAAGAAAACTGTGTTAGCAAACAGCTCCATGAAAGTGTAACTCAGTGAGTTGAATTCACACATCACAAGCAGTTTCTCAAAGCTTCTTTCAGTTTTATCTGAAGATATTTCCTTTTCACTGTTTCATGTAAAAATATCACTGCAGATTCAAGAAAACTGTGTTAGCAAACTGATCATGAACAGAAATGTAACTCTGTGAGTTGATTCACAAAGCAGTTTCTCAGAAAGCTTCTTTCAGTTTTTATCTGAGATATTTTTCACTGTAGCCTCAATGCTCCAAATATCACTTGCAGATTCCACGAAGAGTGTTAGCAAACAGCTACATGAACAGAAAGTGGAACTCTGTGAGATGAATTCACATCACAAGAAGTTTCTCAGAAAGCTTCTTTCAGTTTTATCTGAAGATATTTCCTTTTCACTGTAGCCTCAATGCTCCAAATATCACTTGCAGATTCCAAGAAGAGTGTTAGCAAACAACTACATGAACAGAAAGTGTAACTCTGTGAGATGAATTCACATCACAAGAAGTTTCTCAGAAGCTTCTTTCAGTTTTTATCTGAAGATATTTCCTTTTCACTGTAGCCTCAATGCTCCAAATATCACTTGCAGATTCCACAGAAGAGTGTTAGCAAACAACTACATGAACAGAAAGGTGAAACTCTGTGAGATGAATTCACATCACAAGAAGTTTCTCAGAAAGCTTCTTTCAGTTTTATCTGAAGATATTTCCTTTTCACTGTAGCCCTCAATGCTCCCAAATACTTGCAGATTCCACAGAAACAAACTAATGAACAGAAAGGTGGAACTCTGTGAGATGAATTCACACACAGCAGTTTCTCAGAACTTCTTTTCAGTTTTATCTGAAGATATTTCCTTTTCACTGTAGCCCTCAATGTGCTCAAAATATCACTTCAGATTCCACAAAGAGTGTTAGCAAACAGCTACATGAACAGAAAGGTGTAACTCTGTGAGATGAATTCACATCAAAAGCAGTTTCTCAGAAGCTTCTTTCTCAGTTTTATCTGAGATATTTCCTTTGTGTCCTCAATGATCAAATATCTTCTCAGATTCCACAAAACTGTGTTAGCAAACAGCCATGAAATACAGTGTAACTCAGTGAGTTGAATCACATCACAAAGCAGTTTCTCAGAGCTTCTTTCAGTTTTATCTGAAGATATTTCCTTTGTCACTGTTCTCAAAAATATCACGCAGATTCAGAAACAGTGTTAGCAAAAGATCAATGAACAGAAATGTAACTCTGTGAGTTGCACACATCACAAGCAGTTTCTCAGAAGCTTCTTTCAGTTTTTATCTGAAGATATTTTTCACTATAGCCCTCAAAGCGCTCCCAAATATCACTTGCAGATTCCACAAGAAGAGTGTTAGCAAACACATGAACAGAAAGGTGGAACTCTGAGATGAAAGAGATCAAAGAAGTTTCTCAGAAATCTTCTTTTCAGTTTTATCTGATATTTCCTTTCTGTATACTCCTCAATGATCCAAATATCTTCTCAGATTCCACAAAAGTGTAGCAAACAGTCCATGAATACAGTGTAACTCAGTGAGTTGAATTCACATCACAGAGTTTCTCAGAAGCTTCTTCACTTTTTATCTGAAGATATTTTGTCACCATAGCTTCATGCAAAGAAATATCACTGCAGATTTCAAAAAGTGTTAGCAAACTGATCAACATGAACAGAAAGTAACTCTGTGAGTTGATTCACATCACAATGCAGTTTCTCAGAAGCTTCTTTCAGTTTTTATCTGAAGATATTTCCTTTTCACTGTAGCTCAATGCAAATATCACTTAGCAGATTCCAGAGAAGAGTGTTAGCAAAGCTTCCATGAACAGAAAGGTGGAACTCTGTGAGATGAATTCACAGATCACAGAAGTTTCTGCTTCTTTTCAGTTTTATCTGAAGATATTTCCTTTTCACTGTAGCCTCAATGCTCCAAATATCACTTTGCAGATTCCACAAACAGTGTTAGCAAACAGCCATGAAAGAAGTGTAACTCTGTGAATTCACACATCAGCAGTTTCTCAGAACTTCTTTTCAGTTTTATCTGAGGATATTTCCTTGTCCTCAATAGCTCCCAAATATCACTTTGCAGATTCCAGAAAAAGAAGCAAACTGCTTCATGAACTGTAACTCTGAGATGAATTCACATCACAAAGCAGTTTCTCAGAAAGCTTCTTTCAGTTTTATCTGAGGATATTTCCTTTCTGTAGCCCCATGCCAAGAAATATCATGCAGATTCAAAAAGATAGCAAACATCATGAAAGAAGTGTAACTCTGTGATGAATTCACACATCAGTGCAGTTTCTCAGAAGCTTCTTTCAGTTTTTATCTGGATATTTCCTTTTCACTAGCCTCAATGATCCAAATATCACTTGCAGATTCCACAGAAGAGTGTTAGCAAAACATGAACAGAAAGGTGTAACTGTGAGATGAATTCAGAGATCAGAAAAGAAGTTTCAGAAAACTTCTTTCTGTTTTATCTGAGGATATTTCCTTTGTCATATTTCAATGATCCGAAATATTTCTCTTTGTGAACAACACTGAGATGATTCAATTAAAGAAGTTTCTCAGAAGCTTCTTTCAGTTTTTATCTGAAGATATTTCCTTTTCACTGTACCCTCAATGCGCTCAAATATCACTTTGCAGATTCCAAAAGAGTGTTAGCAAACAGCTATGAACAGAAAGGTGGAACTCTGTGAGATGAATGCATTCACAAAAAGTTTCTCAGAAGCTTCTTTCAGTTTTTATCTGAAGATATTTCCTTTTCACTGAGCCTCAATGCGCTCCAAATATCACTTTGCAGATTCCACAGAGTTAGAAAACAGCTACATGAACAGAAAGTGGAACTCTGTGAGATGAATCAGAGATCAGAAAGCATTTCTCAGAAATCTTCTTTCTCGTTTTATCTGAGGATATTTCCTTTCTGTATACTCTCAATGATCCAAATATGGTTCTCAGATTCCA
>JAKFHT010003120.1:0-11215 GCA_023783455.1 Erythrocebus patas | reverse complement strand
CAGGCTCTGCATCCCATGCAAACACAGATTGAAATTGCAGTGGTCTTGGTTGCAAACATCTATGTGGGAAAAAACAAAACACAAAAATCTCATTGCAAAACCCGCAAGTTCAGGGGGCCGATTTTTCACGCTAAACTTGAGTATGCTTGGATTTTGGTATCCAATGGATGAGTGTGTATTGTGTGTTTATTATGTGTTATGTGTCAGTTTGGTGCAGATGACCCTTAAGTTCCTTCCTGGAATGACGGCTGTCATGTCCAGGCTGGAGAAGAATGTCTGAAAAGGTGCTTGAGTTGGAGCCTGTCCAAGTGTCCAGTAGCATTTACATTTCAGTATTTTTCTCTTTCCTCTAATTTGCATTCTCTTATTTTTGTTTTATATGGATTTATTTTTCTTGAATCATCAGACATAAATTAAGTGCAGTTTAGGAATAATTCCAAGAATGAAGAGAAGACATTTAATTCATTATTTCATTTTATAATGGAATGGATAAAGAAATTAATTTTTTTTTACAGGTTTGTAAAGTCGATCTTGCAGTACACTGAGAACCTGGTGGCTTACACCAGTTACGAAAGAACAAGTGGAATGAAACTATCAATCTTACACATACAACTTTGTTGAAAATTTGGACTTTTAGTGAGAAGAAACAAATGTTAATACATTTAGCCAAGAAATCCACAAGTAAAGTACTCATGAAAACCTATAAGTCAGGATGTTTTAATTTTAACAGATTTTAACAGCATGCAAATTGAAAACCCAAAGGTAGGTGGAGTTGAGGGTCTGCTTGACCAGGGTCCGGGTTCTGTTTCTCTGCAGTGTTCTGATTTACCCTTTCCAAGTGGTCAGTGTGAGTCTCAGTCTGGCTTCCTTTGTGGTAACTAAATGGCTGCTGTGGTTTTTGGTTCCATCTCTCCATAACACACTGTCCAGAGGAAGAAGGGAGAGCTGCTTTCACCCAACTGTTACTCAGAAATGTGTAGTTCCATTGTTACTGGCCACATGCCTACTCTTGAGAACGATTGCTGTGGCTGGAACCTTCCCCTGCATTCACTGGCCAGGCCTCGGGAGACGTTGACTCCTAGACCAGCCATCAGGGCAGGGAGGGTGAGGCCCTGGGACTGAGGAGAGGACCGATAAATTTAAGCTTCCCAGGTCAGTGCTGGAGACCAGCTCCTGAAAGGGGAGGTGGGCAGGCATGGGTGCTGGACAGCAGGCCTCCTGGCCAGCGTTTGGCAAAACTAGCAGAAGCCCTTCCCTGTTTTTAGATGTGGGGTTTCATATCCCAGGGTCTGGGAGAGCTGGGGGAAAGGAGATTAGGGAAGCTGCTATTCACAGGCCCTGCTTGATGAACCCAAGTCTCTGACTCGAGGGTTCCTGCAGCCGCTGCAGCTCTCGAGGGTGCCTGAGAGCCCCCACTGTCTGAGTTGGCAGCTGCAAAGCTGGGGCTCTCCGAAGCCTCTGGGCGGCCACCCTGACCTCATGTCTGCTTGGGCATGGGCCACCCTGCCCCACCCTCCGTGAATCACTGCTTCTCTTTTTCCACCTTCCAAACCTTGACAGGGTGCAGCTGGCAGCCATCGAAGGACTGGCATTCTGAGGCCGCTTCAGCTGAGGAGACCTGGGGGCCATGGGTGGCAGCAGAGCTGAACACATGCTGTTTGTCCTCTGCCAGCTCAGCTCCGGCCCCTTTTAAACAACACCTCTGGGGAAGCGTGATGCTTCTGGCTAATGTGATACAACTCTCTCTTGTGCAACTGAAGATGGTTCTTCCTCTTCCCAAAAGTGGAGACACAAAGCACAAATCCCATGTGTCAGTATTCCCACTCTGGGACTGTTCTTTTATAGCCGTCACACCTTTCTCTGATACACTTGCATGTAGGGTGACTCTAGGGTTGACTATCCTGCTAATGGTGGTGCTGGGATGGGAAGACGGAAAGAAAGAACTGACTGGTAGAGTTAGCTCGTAGATACCGGTGTATCTTACCAAAGCAGTGAGGAGACCACACAGAACTGCTGCGTGCCCTGTTTTTGCAACCTGATGATCTGGCAGAAGTTTGTGTTTGAAAATTCCTTTCTGCCACTGTTCCATGTTCCTTTCCTTTGCCTCTCTAGGTGGTGGTTTTTCACCTGCGGAGTTAACCCAGCCCTCATTCCTGAAAGGTCTTTCCCATTAGAAATCTTTCTTGTTTTGGGTAGCTGTAGGTTTCCATTGACTTATCACTGGACTTAGGAATACTAAGAGGTTCCCTAGAGAATCCCATAAATTCCAGACCCTCCTCCCAGCCCCTCAATCTGTGGTGGGAGCTATATTTCCCCAAGACAATTGAGAACAGTCCCCTCGCCATAGCAGTAAACTCTTCTGGCTCATTGGCACAAGGCATCCAGTGCGGCTGGGTGGCAGCCTCCACCTGCAGGGCAGTGGGCACCTCGTGTCCGTCTGTGGAAGCATCTGAGGAATGAAGACACCCAAACCAGCAGAGTCCAGAATTGTGGGCGGAGAATCCAAAACCTTGCTAGTTGTGCGGGGGCGTAATGAGAGGAGCCATTCCTGTTCCACGTGTGCCTCCACCCGTGATTTCCGGCCATGGGAGAACCCATACCACTTGTTGACTGATGACTCGGAGTGCAGGGCACGTCTTGGGCAACCCAGGAGCCCTCAAGGGGGGCCTTGTCACAGCCAGCACTGCCTGGTGCTTGGGAGGCTCCCCGAGGTAGTGGGGTGTGTGCCGGGATCACGATTGTCACAGGCCTCACTGCTGAGCTCTGCTGTCAGACGGGTCTCCTGGAAGCAGTACTGTAAGCAACCAGTGTAACAGATGAGGCTTCTGTGAGCCAGGTGCAGTGGCCAAGAGGTGTCTCTGTCCCTCCCAGAACACATGGCCCGATGTACTTGGGGGCTGGCTCTTCTTTCCACTTGAGTTTTTCATACTAGGAATTGTGTTGGTGTCTCCCATTAGCAGATTTATACATTTAGCAGTGGACCTTAGCCAGACTAGCCTTGGAGTGAGGACGTCCATGTGGTTGAAGCCATTGACAACATCCTTCACTGCCTCCATGGCCACTTTGTTGATGAGAACATTGAGCAAGGCTGGGTGGCTAGAGAGAAAGGCTAACATGCATGAGGCAGCCATCGTGCCACCTGCCTACTGAGAGCATGGGCCCCCTCCCCTGCTGTTCTTTAGGGCCACTCAAATGAGTTAGAACGTTGCCAACTTTCACCTTCAAGTGGTGTCAACTGTCAGCATATTTTGCAGAAATCAAATCCAACTTTTAATTCGGGTGAGTGGTCCTAGGGAAGTCCCCGTGGGGCCAATAGGTGCATGGTGAGGGGTGCTGTCCATGCAGCTGTGGGTTCGAAGAGCGTCGGAACCACTTGCTTGTGTATCTTGTGTTGCAGAACATGCCAAAGCCTAACCTGTGTGTGTGTGCGTGTGCGTGCATATGCATGCATGCTTGTGTGTGTGTGTACACCTATATACCTATTAAATATATACGTCTTGCCTGAATGTAATGAAGACATGCTCCTGCAGTTGACTCACCTGGTGATGTGACAGGTCAGAAAATGCAGTCTTTGGTGGTCCACTCAAGTTCCAGCTAACTGTCACTAGCTGTGCCATGGTGAAGTATAGATGTTCAGTGTCCATCAGGACCTAGAGGACAAGCTGAGAGCTGGTTCTCAGAAGAGCAATTATGTGCAGAGGAGGGTGTGGTTTTGTCCCAGAACCCTAGGGGTCTGTGCTATGGGCCTGTCTGTAACTCTGCCATACATCATGGGATCTAATTGCCACCGTGGCCTGACGGGGAGACCAGCTTTTACATCTACCTGCTCTGGAGGCTTTACTCTTTCTAGGCCTCATGTGGAACTGGCAGTTTGTAGGTTAATTGGAAAGTGAGCAGAGTAGCGTGTGTGGCCTGGTGGATGTTGCTTGCAGAGCTCCAGAGAGACTCAGAGTGCCTGCCCATCTCTAGTGCTGGTGGACGTGGGCACAGCACCCTGTCCTCCCCCTCACAGAGTGCATCCATACCTTCCTAGATCACGGGCCCCAGAAACTTCAAAGCAGCAGCCCTGTGCATTCTTACGAGAGTTACATCCCAGCCCAGGCGGTCGTAATTTCACCAAAACAGTGGGGTGTCTTGTTTCCTGTCCACATCACTAATGTGATGGGCCATGGTGGCGTCCTGTGGAATGGCAAGACAGCCAGCAGCCCTGAGCTCTAGGTTGCATGGAGGAAGTGGAGAGGTAGCACAGCCCTGATGCACTCCCACCAAGGCTGCTGCTGTCCCTGCCAGATGAGAACAAGACAGCTTCTGGACATGAGATTGCAGGAGACAAAACCTCAACCTATATCAGTAGGTACAGAGAAAATCATCTGCCAGATCAGTGGCTGCAGACCAGAGATCTGGGACTATCTTGATTTGTTCCAATAAAGAGACCACATCTGAAGTAGCAGATGCTCAGGCTCCTGGGCCGGGGTCTTGTGTCCCTGGGAGGCTCTGCTGTCTTGAGCGGTGGCTCTGTTCCCTGCAGGTGCGTGGGCAGCCATGCTGCTGGGCTACCTCACTTTCCTTGGTATTCTTTCCCCAGTTGCCCATCCTGCTTCTGATGGACACTTCCTTGGTCAGCTGCAGTATATGTCCATTCAGGTTAATCACATCGTATATGGCTGCAATTTGTTGTTTTTCCTTAAACAGTGTTACATGTCTCTGCTCACAATTGAGGTAACTTAGAGTTTAACCCTTAAGAGGCAAATGTCCTCTGTTCTCACCTTCCTGAGGGATCCCGCCACATTGACCATCTTGCTAGCAGGGGTCACAGGTGTAACAAGAACAGATTTCTGCTGGCTGATGGTCCACGGTGTAGCGTGACTCGGGGAACCCAAGAACTCAACGGCAAAGCTGCTTCAAATTCTCCTGCATGCTTGTTCTTTTCTTTTTGCCCTTTTTTCTTCTTTCTTCCCCTTCCTCTCCTTCTTCCTCTCCTTCCTTCCTTCCTTTCTTCCTCTTCCTCTTTCTCTCTCTCTCTTTTTTCCTTTCTCTCACCCTCCCTACCTTCATCACCTAGGCTGGTGTGCAGTAATGCAATCATACCTCACTTCAGTCTCCAACTTGTGGGCTCCCATGCTTTTTCTTTTCTTCCTTTCTCTCTCTCTCTCTTTCTCTCTCTCTCTCTCTTTTTTTTTTTTTTTGAGACAGAGTTTTGCTCTTGTTGCCCAGGTTAGAGTGCAGTGGTGCGATCTTGGCTCACTGCAACCTCTGCCTCCCGGGTTCAAGTGATTCTCATGCCTCAGTCTCCCGAGTAGCTGGGATTACAGGCATGTGCCATCACACCCAGCTAATTTTGCATTTTTAGGAGAGATGGCATTTCACCATGTTGGTCAGACTGGTCTTGAACTTCTACCTCAAGTGATCTACCCACCTTAGCTTCCCAAAGTGCTGGGATTACATGTATGAGCCACTGTGCCTGGCCTTTATTTTCTATCTCTGCTGACTGGATGAATATCTTGAGCAGACCAGAATTACTGGAGGCAAGGAAAATATGATAAAAATGAAAAATTATTTAAAAGATTAGCTAAATTTGTTTTCCATCAAAAGCAATGATGAAAATGCTTCTTTCCAAAGAGCAACAGTAAATATTGGTCCAAATTCACAAGTGTTCATCCAACAGGCCATATTGGAGAGTAAAGGTAGTTGTGACTGGTCCTCAGTGCACGGACATGGAATTTAGCTACAGGATGAATATTCTGCTTTCGTAAGCTGTTTTGATGAGATGTGAAGACATGTTCTGAACAATATTAGAAGAATGTATTACTTTAGTACATTTGGCACCTGCCCTGCCCCTGACCTTTTCCTGAGTGAACAGGAGCCACCTCCCCTTTTAAATTAAATGATGGAATAGCCTGGCCTGTTCCAAATCCTTGCTGCTGTCTCCTATGCTCGCTCCTCTGGGTCTCCAAGCATGTGGCTTAGAATCCATTTGGGACATCTGTTCCCCGTCCCTACCTATGTCTATCATTAAACAAAGTGAAGATAGTCTGGTGTGACTGGCTTTCCAAACTCTTATTTGGATTCACTGTAATGTGGACTAAACAAATGGCTTAAAATTCACTGTTTGCAGACACCCCATCCTCTGCTCCACTCAGTAGAGACATGACCTGCCCCTCGAAGCTCTGCTCATTCCACTGCCTTCCTGACAGGCACGTGCACAGCTTCAGGAAGCTCTCTGAGGTGAGAAACCCTGTCGTTTTACCTGTTTGCATCCCCTCTTTGTGTGTCCTGAATATTTTTGCTACCTTAAATGTGTGCTCTTTCCCCCACAACATTTGTTTTAAATAATTTTAAAGCTACAGAAATGTTTCTAGAATAGTCCAGTGGGTTCCCACATGAAAATTCAACTGTCGTTGGCATTTTGCCACACTTATTTTCCCCTTTTAATTGTACATATGTCATTCTTTTGACTGAACCATTTTCAAAGTTAGTCATTGTGATATTTTGCCCCCAAATACTTGAGCATTATCTGTTGAGAACAAAATCATTCCCCTTCAGTTACCACACGAAGGAAATTTAACAATAACACAGCACCATTATTGAATATATAGTCCATATAAAGTTTTTCCCAGTGTGTCTAATAATGTCATTTATACCTTCTGTTGTTTGTTTTTATCCAAGCACCACAACTGCTTTTAGTTACTATATCTTTTATTTTTAAAATCTGGACTAGCTCACTTTTTGTTTTTTTCTTTCTATGTCAGAGACATTTTTGAAGTATTTATGTCACCTTTACAGAATGTTCATCAAGTGGCTTTTGTTAGATTGTTTCCTCAAATTTGACAGTTTTAAAGAAACACTGCCTCCGTGACATTTTCTGAACCAGTGCAACACATCAAGACTCATGATTGACACAATACTGCTGTGTGCCACTCGGTGCATCACAGCAGGACACATGAGGCACATATGTGCTGCCATGTACTCAGTGCATTACTGCAGGGCGTGTGGGCGGGGCCAGGTGTTGTCACAGTCCCAGCAGGTCTCTCTGCCCTCTAGACAGTGGCTGGATGGGCGCTGGACACCTGCTCCGTGCAGCCTGGGCAGCAGCTGGAGATGATGCGGGAGGGCTGCTCAGCTCGGGCTGGAAGGTGAGGAGGACAGGGCTGGGCTGGCCGCCTTGTGGAGATAGCAGGACATGTTGAGGGAGAGTCAGGCCAGGGATGCAAAGCGTGAGGAGAAACTGCAGCGCCGTGCACGGCCTCAGCTCCCTTTCTGAGGCCCGTTGATGTGAGTGCTTTCAACAAGCCCTCGAGGGAATCTCTGCTGCTTGCAGCCAAAAAGTAGTGACCACTGGAAGAGCCAGCCCCTGCGAGGGGACAGAGGCATGGCGGCCATCAGGAGGCAGGCAAACCCCAGAGGAGGCCACGGAGGTGGCAGTGGACGATTGGTGTGCGATCTTAGCGCCACAGGTAACTGGTTTTGTGGCGAGATGTGGACCTGCTGACAGCTTGGCTTCCTCGTCTGCAGAGTGTGACAGTGACATTCCCTGCCTCATTAGACAGATGTTAGGATACAGTGAGGTGGGTGCTCAGCCCCATTCTGGACACGTAGCATCGATGAACACCAGCTCTTACCGGATCGTTCCCTTATGCTGGGAGGAAAGAAACGATTTGGATTTCGTCTGTCTAGAAGTCCAGCTATCTGCATGTGTGTTCAGAGGACGTTCTGGTATCTCAGGAGTGAAACCAAAGCATCCCCTGTACATCTTTCCCCCACCTCCACTCATAGCCTCGGATTCTCTGCACAGCTTTAGGTAAAGGATCTGATGGGGAATCGGATGCCTGACCCCGAGTCCTCACTCTGGGGCCCGAGCTTAGACTAACTTCAGGTTCAGCTGAGAAGGCCTCTGAGCTGTGACCCCACGCCGTGGCCGCCTGCCTCGGAGCTGCTACCTGCCCTTTGCCCTTCTCCAGGCCGGTGCTTGCCTGGAGGAGGGCTGGCAGCAGAAATGCAGCTGACCAGGTTGCATTTTCCATACGGCCTACTTAAGGGAATACCCGTGGAGACTCATTTCTCGTTTCAGTTTTCAATGATTTGGTGGAGAAGCTCCTCTGGTGAATGGACTTGGGATTTCTTGGAGCTGCGCTGCGGGTCCACAGTGTGGCTTTCGGCCCGTGCTGCGCGGGCGCTTGCACTTCCTCTGGCGGGGCACGGGGTGGCGCTCCCGGGTAAGGCAGCGGCCGGGGAAGCCGTGAGCGAGGCGCTGCCTCTCCGGCTGAAGCCGGATCCAAGGCCACCGTGAGGGGACCCGCCATCCAGGTAAGACGTGTTGTTTCCTTGTTCCTTGGCAGATCGATGGGGACCAGGCTTCCCCAGGCGGTGAAGTGAGGAACAGGGACCGCGGGGCTCGCCTGACCAGTGGGGTCTCCATCCTTCTCTGTGTTGACAAAAGACAAGAACAGACATCGCCTGAAATCTTCCCGCCTCCGTGAGCGAACCTGCGTCTGGGAAGGCGCTGCAGAGAAGTGATGGCTGAGTGAGGAAGGAGGTGCCGGGCCTCATTAATCATACCTCGGGAGGCAATGCCGGGAAGGTTCTTTGTTTAAAGAAATACTCATTTTTTTTAATTTTTAATTTTTAATTTAAGTGCTAGGGTACATGTGTACAACGTGCAGGTTTGTTACATAGGTACACATGTGCCATGTTGGTGTGCTGCACCTGTTAACTCCTCATTTACAATAGGTATATCTCCTAATGCTCTCCCTCTCCCATCCCCCACCCCACAATAGGCCCCGGTGTGTGATGTTCCCCTTCCTGTGTCCAAGTGATCTCATGGTTCAGTTCCCACCTATGAGTGAGAACATGCGGTGTTTGGTTTTCTGTTCTTGGGATAGTTTGCTGAGTTTAAAGAGCACTTGGTGCGGACTTGCTGTGGCCATCGCCTTCAACAGCTCATCTGTAGGAGGTGCAGGCTGAATTCACACCTCGGTGTCATCCATGTCTGCCTGCCGCGCAGAGGAGACAGGAGAGGCCCTCCCACCGCACGGCTTTTACGGGAAGCTCTTCGCGTCGGCTAGAGGGGTGTGGTTTGGTTTATAGCCACACCAAGTCATTTTAATAAAACTCAGTTAACTGTGTTGCCTTGCAGGCTCTGAGTGTTACAGGCAGACCCGAGTCCCAGTCTTCCTACCATTCATTGTCCCCTTCTGGATTTCCTAGGGACCCCAGATACGATGGCATCAATGTCAGTTAACTTGGCACTGTTTAAAATAGATCTATGATCAAATCTTAAGTTTTTCCAAACAAGGCCCTGGATGAATGCAGGAAGGTCATTTGATTACTTTAAAATAAGAGTATTTTATGTTAAGTTTGAAAAAGCCAGTCATAAAACTAAGCCCTGTACCAATGAATATAGTTCGTGAAGCCAGCAGCACAGGCTTATTATTATAAATATCAAGCACCACCATTATGAGTAAGCTCATTTATTTTCAAATGAGCACTTTGCAATCATTAATTATTCACGTCTGTGAATATCCCCGAGACAGACAGTATTATTAACTCCATTTGAAAGGAAGAAAACTAAGGCACAGAAAACCCGTAATTCATTGCCCTGAGGGGAAAAGGAGACACCAGGAACACTGGCTGTCCTTTCGCTGCATCTTCTGTTTGGTAGAGATCCGGGACATCCGGAACATCCACACTCTCTCCCACTCACGGTCATGCCACCATCTAGTGCCGCATTGACATTTCCTCTCAACCTCAGGATAATCACATCGATGTAGCACTTGGCAGGTTTGTTATCTCAATGTCTATTATCTCAAAAATTAATCCTCATAGCAACTTTAGAAAGAGGCAATATTAGCCCCATTGCATAGGAAAATGAAGGATCAGTGAGAAAGTGACAGGTCTGTCACTGGCGATGGAGGACAGGGCCATTGCGGTGAGTCAGGCCTCAGCTGCAGGTCTGAGTTTATGCCATTGCCCCCATCTGTGGGGTCCAGGAGGCTGTTGTCTAAGCAGAAGGCATGGCCCATCAGGGGCCATGGGTGGTGGGCACAGAATTGAGTCATCTGCCTGCCTTCCCACCCACCTGTGTGTGTTGTTTGTTTGATTTAAGTCCTGTGAGCGTAGTTTAGGACCTTGTCCCTTCCCACAGCATAGCACAGAACATTGGGCAAGTCCAGACCATGACTAAATCCACTTAAACCCCACCCCAAGACTGGCGGATTCTCTCCCTGTCCGCTTGAGATATGATGTTGCCTTAAATGGTCCAGCAGTCGCAGAGTCTCAGGGGGTCTCTCTGCCTTAGTTGGTGCATTCCAGTGCTGCTGGGTCTGTATTTCCAGGTCTTGCTTTATCCTTTTATTTTTTAAAGTAATTGATAATTCCAATCTCTCTGGCCTGCATGAAATTTATAAAATAAATGGACATAATAGGAAATAAATATTTTATGGAGCCACCGCTATGTGCGAGACATTTTGCTAGGGAGGCTGAGGGTCCCACAGCTTCCAAGGACCGGTCCTGGCCTAGTGGAGCTCACAACATATGGAGAAGGGAGGACGGACACCGCTGACACAGCCCACGCTGCCCAGTGCCGGGTGCAGGAGGGGCAGTGGATGCAGGGGACTGTGGGCAGGGTGTGCTGGCCCAGGGCCCTGGCTCCCTTTGGGAGCCTCGTGGCTGCTCTGCTGTCTTCCTCCATGCATGGCCTGGGCCACATTGTGTGCTGTGGAGTTTTGGATCAGACCTGGATGCTGCAACCCAAGGAGAGAGAGGAGGACAGAGCCCGGGAGAAGAACAGCACTCGGCAGTCTGACCCCTAAAAACCAAACACAACAGAAACCAAGCCAATGGCAATGGTTGAGAAGAACCAAGCCAGCGTGTAGGGGAGGCCAGGGTGGTGCCCTGGGCATCCAGGGTGGAGGGACTCAAGGAAAGGAATGACCAGAAACACAGCTGGGAGGCCCAGAAGGCCAGGGGCTCAGGCTGAACTGTCTCAGGGATCCCAGGGGACTGACGGGGGAGTAAATCGTCAGAGGTGGTCAGAGCCACAGATTCCTGGGGACATGTGCTGTGGCTCAGGATGGAGAAAAGGTGGGCTGAGGTCGGGACGGTCGCTGCAGGCTGGTGCACGAAGGCGTCTGGAGGAAGAGAAACTTTACAGCCCATGTCCTGGAGGGGCCGCAGACAGGAGGCACCGGGTGCTGGAAACCACAAGCTGCTCCTTTTC
>JAKFHT010003119.1:0-11219 GCA_023783455.1 Erythrocebus patas | reverse complement strand
TTAGAAAGGCTTCTTGAGGAAAAGCTGTAACTCTGTGACATGAATTAACAGAACACAAAGCAGTTTCTCAGAAAGCTTCTTTCCAGTTTTGATTCCACAAAACAGTGTTAGCAAAGTGCTCCATGAAAAGAAAGGTGTAAATCTTTGAGGTGAATTCACACATCACAAAGCTGTTTCTCAGAAAGCTTCTTTTTGGTTTTTGTCTGAGGATATTTCCTTTGTCAATACAGGCTTCAATGCGTTCCCAAATATCCTATTGTAGATTCCACGAAAACAGTGTTATCCAACTGCTCCAAGAAAAGAGTCATGTAAATCTGTGAGATGAATTCACACATCACAAAGCAGTTTCTCAGAAAGCTTCTTTCTAGTTTTGATCTGAGGATATTTCCTTTGTCACCATAGGCTTCAATGCTATTCAAAGTATCCCTTCTCAGATTCCCCAAAATGAGTGCTACAAAACTGCTCCATGAAAAGAGTGGTGTAACTCTGTGAGATTAATTCACACATCCCAAAGACTGTTTCTCAGATAGCTTCTTTCTAGTTTTTAACAGAGGATATTTCTTTTTCACCATAGTCCTCAATGTGCTCCGGAATATCCCTATTGCAGATTCCTCGGAATACGTGTTAGCAAACTTCTCAATGAAAAGAATGGTGTAACTCTGTAAGATGATTTCACACATCACAAAGCAGTTTCACAGAAAGCTTCTTTTCTGTGGGTATTTCCTTTGTCACCATAGGCTTCGATACTCTTCAAATTTCCCTACTGCAGATTCCATGAAAGCAGTGTTATCAATCTGCTCCATGAAATGAGTGGTGCACCTCTGTGTGATGAATTCACACATTATGGAGCAGTTTCTCAGAAAGCTTCTTTCTAGCTTTTATCTGTGGATATTTCCTTTGTCACCATAGGATTCAGTGTGATCCAAAATATCCCTTCTCAGATTCCCATAAAACAGTTCTACCAAACTGATCCATGAAAACAATTGTGTAACTCTGTGAGATGAATTAACACATCACAAGGTGATTTCTCAGAAAGTTTCTTTCTAATTTTTATATGAGGATATTTCCTTTGTAACCATAAGCTTCAAGGCGATCTGAACTATCCCATTGCATATTCCAAAACAATATTGTTATCAAACTGCTCAGTGAAAGGAAGAGTATAACGTTGTGAGATGAATTCACACATCACAAAGCAGTCTCTCAGAAAGCTTCTTTCTAGTTTCTACCTGAGGATGTTTCCTTTGTTGTCATAATTTTCAATGAGATCAAAAATATCCCTTCTCAGATTCCTCAAAAACAGTGCTACAAAACTGCTCTATAAAAAGAATCATGTAACACTGTGAGATGAATCAACCCATCATGAATTTTTATATGAGTATATTTCCTTTGTGTTTTTGAGGATATTTCACTAGTTTCTATATGAAGTATTTGACACCAAAGACTTCAAGGCACCCCAAATTGCCTATCACAGATTCCCCAAACAGAGTACTACAAAACTGCTCAATGAAAAGAACAGTATAATTCTGTGAAATGAATTCACACAGTTTCTCAGAAACGTTTTTCTGAGGATTTTCTTTGTCTAATTTTTATATGATCCAAAATATCCTTCTCAGATTCCACAAAAACAATCCTAGCAAAGTGCTCCATAAAAGAGTAGTGTAACTCTGTGTGGCGAATTCTGACATCACAAAACAGTTTCTCAGAAAGCTTCTTTCTTCTTTTTATCTGCAGATATTTCCCTTTCAAACACGGGTGTCACAGCACTCCTGTATATCTCATTGCAGATTCTGTGAAAACAGTGTTAGTAAACTTCTCAATGAAAGAAATGGTGTAAATCTGTGAGATGAACTCACACACCACAAAACAGTTTCTGAGAAGGCTTCTCACCGGTTTTTATCTGAGGTTATTTCATTTCTCACCATAGGATTCTATGTTACCCAAAATATTAATTCTGTGGTTCCACACAAAGAGTGCTAGAAAACTCCTCCCTGAAACAGTGGTGTAACACTGTGAGATGAATTCACCCAGCTCAAAGCAGTTTCTCACAAAGTTTCTTTCTGCTTTTTGTCTGAGGATATTTCCTTTGTCACCATACCCTTCAAAGTGATCAAAAGTACCCCTTCTCAGATTCCACAAAACCAGTGTTAACAAACAGCTCTATGAAAGAGTAGTGTAACTCTGTGAGATGAATTCACACATCACAAAGCACTTTTTCAGAAAGCTTCTTTCTAGTTTTTATCTGCAGATTCTCAGATGACAAAAACAGTGTTTGCAAACTTCTTGATGAAAGCAATGATGTAACTCTGTGAGATGAATTCACACAACACAAAGCAGTTTCTGAGAAGGATTCTCTCCAGTTTTTATCTGAGGATATTTCATTTTTCACCATTGGGTTCAATGCTATCCAAAATATCACATCTGAGATTCCACAAAAACACTGTTAGCAAACTCCATGAAAGAGTGGTGTTACTCTGTGGGATGAATTCACAACCCACGAAGCAGTTTCTCAGAGGCCTTCTTCCTAGTTTTTAACTGAGGATATTTCCTTTGTTAGCATGGGCATCAAAGTGATCTAAAATATCACTTCTCAGATTCCACAAAACAGGGCTAGCCAACGGCTCCACAAAAGAGTGATGTCAATCTCAGATGAAATCAGAAATCACAAACCAGTTTCTCAGAAAGCTTCTTTCTGATTTTTATCTGAGGATATTTCCTTTGTCACCATAGGCTTCAAAGCGATCCAAATTATCCATTCTCAAATTCCACAAAAACAGTGCTAGCCAACGGTCCCATGAAAGAGTGGTGTAACTCTGTGAGATGAATTCAGAAATCACACAGCTGTTTCTCAGAAAGCTTATTTCTCTTTTTTATCTGAGGTTATTTCCCTTGCCACATTAGGCTTCAAAGTCATCAAAAGTATCCCTTCTCAGTTTCCATAAAAACAGTGCTAGCAAACTGCTCCATGAAAGAGTTGTGTAATATTGTGAGATGAATTCACACCTCACAAAGCAATTTCTCAGAAAACTTCATTCTGGTTTTTGTCAGAGGATGTTTCTTCTGTCACCATAAGCTTCAAAGTGATCCAAATTATCCCTTCTCAGATTCCGTAAAAACAGTGCTAGCAAACTGCTCCATGAAAGAATTCTGTGAGATGAATTCACATCACAAAGAGTTTCTCACACCATTGCTTCCATTTTTTTGCTAACACTTTGTCACCATAAATCTGCAATGTGATATAAATAGTGCCTTCCTGATAACAAAATGTCTTCCGATAAAAGAAGAAGCTTTCTAAGAAATTGTAACTTGTGAGATGAATTCACACATCACAAAGCACTCTTTCATGGAACCATTCTCATAGTTTTATGGAATCTGAAAGTGATATTTGGATCACTTTTCACCATGGAAATATCTTCAAAGCGATCAAAATATCCTTCTCAGGTTTCCATAAAACCAGTTTAGCAAACTGCTCTGAAAGGAGTTGTGTAACACTGTGAGATGAATTAACACATCACAAACAAGTTTCCCAGAAAGTTTCTTTCTATTTTTTATCTGAGGATAGTTTCTTTGTCAATATAGGCTTCAAAGTGATCCAAAATTTCACTTCTCAGATTCCCCCAAAACAGTGCTCAAATACGACTCCATGAAAGAGTAGTGTAATTCTGTGTGATAAATTCTCACATCACAGAACAGTTTCTCAGGAAGCTTCTTTCTTCTTTTTATCCGAAGGTATTTCCTTTTTTAACACGTGCCTCAATACGCTCACATATATCTCGTTGCAGATTCCACGAAAAGAGTATTAGCAAACTTCTCAATGAAAGTAATGGTGTAACTCTGTGAGATGAATTCACACACCACAAAGCAGTTTCTAAGAAGGCTTCTGTCCAGTTTTTATTTGAGGGTATTTCGTTTCTCACCATAGGATTCTAAGCTTTTGAAAATATCACTTCTGTGATTCCACAAAAACAGTGCTAGAAAATTTCTTCATGAAAGAGTGGTGTAACTCTGTGAGATGAATTCACACATCACAATGCAGTTTCTCAGAAAGCTTCTTTCTAGATTTTATCTGAGAATAATTCCTTTGTCACCATAGGCTTCAAAGCAATCAAAAATATCCCTTCTCAGATTCCATAAAAACAGTGCTAACAAACTGCTCCATGTAAGAGTTGTATAACATTGTGAGATGAATTCACATATCACAAAGCAGTTTCTCAGAGAGCCTCTTTCTGGTTTTTGTCTGAGGATATTTCCTTTGTCAACATAGGTTTCAAAGTGATCTAAAATATCAGTTCTCAGATTCCACAAAAACAGTGCCAGCAAATGGCTCCATGAAAAAGTAGTGTAACTCTGTAAGATGAATTCACACATCACAAAGCAGTTTCTCAGAAGGTCTCTATCTACCTTTTATCTGAGTATATTTCCTTTGTCAACATAGGCTTCAAAGCATTACAAAACATCACTTCTCAGATTCCAGAAAACCAGTGCTAGACAACGGCTCCAAGAAAGTGGTGTAACTCTGTGAGATGAACTCACACATCACAAAGTTGTTTCTCAGAAACCTTATTTCTTGATTTTATCTGAGGATATTTCAGGCCTCAGTGTGCTCCCATATATCTCATTACAGATTCTGCAAAAACAGTGTTAGCAATCTTCTCAATGAAAGCAGTGTAGTAACTCTGTGAGATGAATTCACACACCACAAAGCTGTTTGTGAGAAGGCTTCTCTCCAGTTTTCATCTGAGGATATATCTTTTTTCACCATGGGATTCAATGCTATCCATGATATCACTTCTGTGGTTCCACAAAAACAGTGTCAGCAAACTCTTGCATGAAAGAGTGTTTTTTATTTGTGAGATGAATTCACACATCACAAAGCAGTTTCTCAGAAAGTTTTTTTTTTTTAGTTTTCATCAGAGGATACTTCCATCGTCACCATAGGTTTCAAAACGTCCCTTCTCAAATTCCACAAATACAATGCTACCAAACTGCTCCATGAAAGAGTAGTGCAACTCTGTGTGATGAATTGTCACATCACAAAACAGCTTCTCAGAAATCTTCTTTCTTCTTTTTATCAGAAGATATTTCCTTTTTAAAAAAGGGCCTCAATGCACTCCCGTATATCTCATTGCAGATTCTGCGAAAAAAGTGTTAGCAAACCTCTCAATGAAAGCAATGGTGTAACTCTGTAAGATGAATTCACAGACCAAAAAGCTGTTTCTGATAAGGCTTCTCTCCAGTTTTTATCTGAGGATATTTCATTTGTGACCCTAGGATTCTATGATATCCAAAATACCACTTCTGTGATTGTACAAAAACAGTGCTAGCAAATTCTTCCATAAAAGAGTGGTGTAACCCTATGAGAGGAATTCACACAGCACAAAGCAGTTTCTTAGAAAACTTCTTTCTACTTTTTATCTGAGGATATTTCCTTTGTCACCATAGGCTTCAAAGCAATCCAAAATATATAAAAACTAGAGAGAAGCCTTCTCAGAAAGTTTCTTTCTAGTTTTTATCTGAGGATATTTCCTTCGTCAACATAGGTTTCAAAGTGATCTAAAATATCAGTTCTCAGATTCCACTAAAACAGTGCTTGGCAATGGCTCCATGAAAGAGGGATGTAACTCTGTGTGATGAATGCACAAATCACAAAGCAGTTTCTCAGAAATCTTCTTTCTGGTTTCTATCTGAGGATATTTCCTTTGTCACCATAAGCTTCAAAGTGATCCAAAATATCCCTTCTCAGATTCCACAAAAACAGTGCTAGCAATCGGCTCCATGAAACAGTAGTGTAACTCTCTGTGAGATGAATTCACATGTCACAAAGCAGTTTCACAAAAATCTTATTTCTAGGTTTTATATGAGGATATTTCCTTTGCTACCCTAGGCTTCAAAGCGATCCAAAATGTCCCTTCTCAGATTCCACAAATACAATGCTAGCAAACTGCTCCATGAAAGAGTAGTGTAACTCTGTGTGATGAATTGTCACATCACAAAACAGCTTCTCAGAAATCTTCTTTCTTCTTTTTATCTGAAGATATTTCCTTTTTAAACACGGGCCTCAATGCGCTCCTGTATATCGCATTGCAGATTCTACGAAAACAGTGTTAGCAAACTTCTCAATGAAAGCAATGGTGTAACTTTGTGAGATGAATTCACACACCAAAAAGCAGGTTTCTGAGAAGGTTTCTCTCCAGTTTTTATCTGAGGACATTTCATTTATCGCCCTAGGATTCTATGCTATCCAAAATATCACTTGTGTGATAACACAAAAACAGTGCTAGCAAATTCTTCCATGGAAGAGTGGTGTAACACTGTGAAATGAATTCACATATCACAAAGCAGTTCTCAGAAAGGTTCTTTCTAGTTTTTATCTGAGGATATTTCCTTTGTCACCATAGGCTTCAAAATGATCAAAAATATCACTTCTTAGATTCCACAAAAACAGTGCTTTCCAACGGCTCCACAAAAGAGTGGTGTAACTCTGTGAGATGAATTTACAAATCACAGAACTGTTTCTTGGAAAGCTTCTTTCTGATTTTTATCTGAGGATATTTCCTTTGTCACCATAGGCTTCAAAGTGATCAAGCTATCGCTTCTCAGAATCCACAAAAACAGTGCTGGCGTATGGATCCATGAAAGAGCAGTGTAGCTCTGTAAGATGAATTCACACATCACAAAGCAGATTTTCAGAAGGCTTATACTTTTTATCCGAGGATATTTTCTATGTCACTAGGCTTCAAAGTGATCCAAAAAATCCCTCCTCAGATTCCACAAAAACAGTGCTAGAAAACGGCTCCATGAAAGAGTTGTGTAACACTGTGAGATGAATTCACACATCAAAAAGCAGTTTATCAGAAAGCTTCTATCTGTATTTTATCTGAGGATATTTCATTTTTAAACATGGGCCTTAAGGCAATATCACTTCTCAGATTCCTCAAAAACAGTGCTAGCCAATGGCTCAATGGAAGAGTGGTGTAAGTCTGTGAGATGATTTCACAAATCACAAAGTGGTTTCTCAGAGAGCTTCTTTCTGGTTTTAATCTAAGGGTACTTCCTTTGTCACCATAGGCTTCAAAGTGATTAAAAAAAAAATCCCTTTTCAGATTCCAAAAAAACAGTGCTAGCCAATGGCTACATGAAAGAGTGGTGTAACTCTGTGAGATAAATTCACAAATCACAAAGGTATTTCTCAGAAAGCTTGCTTCCAATTTTTATCTGAGGATATTTCCTTTGTCAGCATAGGCTTCAAAGAAATCCAAAATATCCCACCTCAGATTCCAAAAAAACATGGTAGCAAACGGATCCGTGAAAGAGTTGTGTAACATTTTGAGATGAATTCACACATCACAATGCAGTCTCTCAGAAACTCTTTCTGGTTTTTATCTGAATATATATCCTTTGTCACAGTAGGCTTCAAAGTGATCAAAAATGTCCCTTCCCAGATTCCACAAAAACAGTGCTAGCATACGGCTCCATGAAAGGGTAGTGTAACACTGTGAGATTAATTTACACATTACAAAGCAGTTTCTCAGACGGCTTCTTTCAAGTTTTTTTGGAGGATATTTCCTTTGTCAACATACGCTTCAAAGCGATCCAAAATATCACTTCTCAGATTCCACAAAAACAGTGCTAGCCAATGGGTTCAAGAAAGAGTGGTGTAACTCTGCGAGATGAATACACACATCACAGAACTGTTTCTCAGAAAGCTTCTTTCTTGATTTTATCTGATGATAATTCAAGCCTCAATGCACTCCTGTAAACCTCCTTGCAGAATCTGTGACAATATTGTTTGGAAACTTCTCAAGGAAAAGAGTGGTGTAGTTCTGTGAGATGAATTCACATATCCCAAAGCAGTTTCTCAGAAGGCCTCCCTCCAGTACATGTCTCTGGATATTTAATTTTTCACCGTAGGACTCAATGCCCTTGGAATATCCCATGCCAGTTTACATGAAAACAGAGTTAGCAAACTGCTCAATGTAATGAAAGGTGTATCTCTGTGAGATGAATACACTGAATACAAAGTAGTTTCTCATAAAGCTTTTTCAAGTTTTATCTGAGGATATATCCTTTGTTACCATATGCTTCAAAACAATCCAAAATATCCCTTCTCAGATTCCACAAAAACAGCACTAGCAAACGGATCCATGAAAGAGTTGTGTAACACTCTGAGATGAATTCACACATTACAAAGCAGTTTTCAGAAAGCATTTTGCCTGATTTTATCTGTGGGTATTTCCTTTGTCATCATAGGCTTCAAAGCAATCAAAAATATACCTTATCAGATTCCACAAAAACAGTGGTAGCAAACGGCTCCATGAAAGAGTAGTGTAACTCTGTGAGATGAATTCACATCACCAAGCAGTTTCTCAGAAAGCTTCTTTCTTGTTTTTATCTGAGGATATTTCAGGCCTCAGTTTGCTCCCATATATCTCACTGCAGATTCTGCAAAAGCAGTGTTAGCAAACTTCTCAATGAAAGCAGTGTTGTAACTCTGTGTGATGAATTCACACACCACAAAGCAGTTTCTGAGAAGGCTTCTCTCCAGTTTTTAATTGAGGATATTTGATTATTCACCAAGGGATTCAATGTTATCCAAGATATCACTTCTGTGATTCCACAAAAACAGTGCTACCAAACTATTCCATGAAACAGTGTTGTTAATTTGTGAGATGAATTCACACGCCCCAAAGCAGTTTTTCTGAAATATTCTTTTTAGTTTTTATCAGAGAATACGTCCATTGTCACCATAGGCTTCAAAGCAATCCAAAATATCCCTTCTCAGATTCCCAAAAACAGTGCTAGCAATCAGCTCCATGAAACAGTAGTGTAACTCTGTGAGATGAATTCACATATAACAAAGCAGTTTCTTGGAAAGCTTCTTTCTAGCTTTTATCAGAAGATATTTCCATTGTCAACTTAGGCTTCACAGTGATCAAAAATATCCCTTCACAGATTCAACAAAAACAGTGTTAGCCAATGGCTACATGAAAGAGTGGTGTAACTTTGTGAGATGAATTCACAACTCACAAATCTGTTTCTCAGAAAACTTCTTTCTGGTTTTTATCTGAGGATATTTCCTTTGCCACCATAGGCTTCAAAGCGATCAAAAATATCCCTTCTCAGATTCCACAAAAACAGTGCTAGCAAACGGCTCCATGAAAGAGTGTAACACTTCTGATGAATTCACATCACAAAAGTTTCTCAGAAAGCTTCTTTCCTGAGTTTTTATCTGAGGATGTTTTTTCTCACCATAGGCTTCAAAGCAATCCAAAATACCCTTCTCAGATTCCACAAAACAGTGCTAGCAAACAAACTCCATGAGTAGTAACTCTGTGAGATGAATTCACATCACAGTTTCTCAGAAAGCTTCTTGTTTTATCTGAGGATATTTCAGGCCTCAATGCTGTATATCTCATTGCAGATTCTAAACAAATGACTTCTCATGAAAGGAGTGTAACTCTGTAAGATGAATTCACACACACAAAGTAGTTTCTGAGAAGCTTCTTTCTCCAGTTTTTATCTGAGGATATTTCATTTCACCATGGATTCAATGCTATCCAAATATCACTTCAGATTCCACAAAACAGTGTAGCAAAACTCCATGAAAAGTGTAACACTGTGAGATGAATTCACATCACAAAGCAGTTTCTCAGAAAGTCTTCTTTCTAGTTTTATCTGAGGATATTTCCTTTGTCATGGGCATCAATCAAAATATCACTTCTCAGATTCCACAAAAACAGTGTACAACTGCTCCATGAAAAGTGGTTAACTCAGATGAATTCACACATCACAAAGTTTCTCAAGCTTCTTCTATTTTTTTATCTGAGGATATTTCCTTTGTCAGTATAGGCTTCAAGCGATCCAAAATTCCATCTGCAGATTCCACAAAAACAGGTGCAATGCTCAAGAAAGATTAGTGTAACTCTTGAGATGAATTCACACATCACAAAGCAGTTTCTCAGAAAGCTTCTTTCTGTTTTTATCTGAGGATATTTCCTTTTTCACCATAGGCCTCAATGCATCCCAAATATCTTTCTCAGATTCCAAAAACAGTGTTAGCAAACTCTCCATGAAAGCAGTGTTGTAACTCTGTGAGATGAATTCACACACATCACAAAGCAGTTTCTCAGAAAGCTTCTTTCAGTTTTTATCTGAGGATATTTCCTTTTCACCATAGATTCAATGCTATCAAGATATCACTTCTGTGATTCCACAAAAACAGTGCTAGCAAATCTTCCATGAAAGAGTGTTGTTAATTTTTTAGATGAATTCACACATCCAAAAGCAGTTTCTTAGAAAGTTTCTTTCTAGTTTTTTATCTGAGGATATTTCCTTTTTCATAGGCTTCAAAGCAGTAAAATATCCCTTCTCAGATTCCACAAAAACAGTGCTAGCAATGGCTCCATGAAAGAGTGTAAACTCTGTGAGATGAATTCACATCACAAAGCAGTTTCTCAGAAAGCTTCTTTCTGTTTTTATCTGAGGATATTTCCTTTGTCACCATATGCTTCAAGTGATCAAAAATATCCCATCTCAGATTCCACAAAAACAGTGCTAGCAAACGGCTCCAAGAAAGAGTTGTGTAACACATTGAGATGAATTCACACATTACAAAGCAGTTTCTCAGAAAGCCTCTTTCTGGATTTTATCTGTGCATATTTCCTTTGTCACCATAGGCTTCAAAGTGATCATAATTATGCTTTCTCAGATTCCACAAAAACAGTGCTAGCAAATGGCTCCATGAAAGAGTATTGTAACTCTGTGAGATGAATTCACACGTCACAAAGCAGTTTCTCAGAAAGCTTCTTTCTGGTCTTCATCTGAGGTTATTTCCTTTGTCACCATAGACTTCAAAGCGATCCAAATTATCTGTTCTCAGATTCCACAAAAACAGTGCTAGCCAAGGGCCCAAAGAAAGAGTGGTGTAACTCAGTGAGATGAATTCAGAAATCACACAGCTGTTTCTCAGAAAACTTCTTTCTGGTTTTTATCTGAGGATATTTCCTTTGTCACCAAAGGTTTCAAAGAGATGCAAAATATCCTTTCTCAGATTCCACAAAAACAGTGCCAGCAAATGACTCCATGAAGGAGTTGTGTAACACTGTGAGATGAATTAACATCACAAAGCAGTTTCTCAGAAAGCTTCTTTCTGGTTTTATCTGAGGATAGTTTCTTTGTCAATATAGGCTTCAAGTGATCCAAAATATCACTTGCTCAGATTC
>JAKFHT010003118.1:0-11225 GCA_023783455.1 Erythrocebus patas | reverse complement strand
CTTTCGCTAAGGCTGTTCTTGTGGAATTGGCAAAGTGATATTTGGAAGCCCCTAGAGGGCTATGGTGAAAAGGAAATATCTTCCGCTCAAAACTGGAAAGAAGCTTTCTGAGAGACTGCTCTGTGTTCTGTTAATTCATCTCACAGAGTTACATCTTTCCTTCAAGAAGCCTTTAGCTAAGGCTGTTCTTGTGAAATTGGCAAAGGATATTTGGAAGCCCATAGAGGGCTATGGTGAAAAAGGAAATATCTTCCGCTCAAAACTGGAAAGAAGCTTTCTGAGAAACTGCCTCTGTTCTGCTATTTCATCTCACAGAGTTACATCTTTCCTTCAAGAAGTTTTCGCTAAGGCTGTTCTTGTGGAATTGCAGTGATATTTGGAAGCCCATAGAGGGCTATGGTGAAAAGGAAATATCTTCCGCTCAAAACTGGAAAGAAGCTTTCTGAGAAACTACTCTGTGTTCTGTTAATTCATCTCACAGAGTTACATCTTTCCTTCAAGAAGCCTTCGCTAAGGCTGAGATGATCCCAGGAAACACTGATAGGGGAGTGAGTGGGCAAGTGAGACAGGGAAGGAAAGAAAGGCAGGCAACAAAGAGTGTGTTATCAAGCTTATTACCATGAGGGCAAATGGAGTTTAATACCACTTGAGGAATTCTGAAGACAATGCCAAACATGAGCCTCAGTTTTGCCCCTTCAGGGAGGGAGGCACAGGGGTATGCCCACTTCCTTCAGACATTGTTGGAGGGCTGTTGGGAAGGGCATTCATTTTCTAGCATTTCCAGCCTTTCACAGGAACAGCAAAGTGGGCTCTGGAAGCCAGTGGAAACACTCAGGCAAAGATGGAGATGCTACCTGTTGGAATTGGAGAGATTTACACTGAAGCGGTAAGGGATGGGGGCCACAGGTGGGCACCAACAGCATCTGCTGGACTGAGTCTCATACAGTGGTAGGGGCTCAGACTGCAGGTGTAGAGGACACCAGCCCTGTCCTCAAGGAGCTAGCAGTTTGCAGAAGACAATAGTACAGTTGATGGCTACAATGGAATATGACAGGTGCTTTGGCGGAAGCAAGCCCAGGATGCTAAGGGTGTGATGAGGGGCAGGCCAGAATACAGGCGAGGGGATGCTTCCTGGAAAAGATGTGGCTGATTTGAGTCTTGCAGGCTGAAAAGGAGGTGCCTGGGAGAGAAAGTTGAAAAAATATTCTAGGTAGGGGGACTTGTGTATGCAAATGCAGGAAGGTGCAAGAGGGCATCTTGATAAACGTCTTTTATGTCTTGTTTTCCATAGCATGCATTCTCTTTTACCAAGAGAAACCTTTCTTCAGCTCTACACACTGTCCACCATACCCATTATTGGATGTCTAATGCACTCAACAAATTCTATTATTTTATGCTGGATGTATGGGGCTATCCGTTAGTATCTGACAGTTATTACCCAGAAACTAAATGAACCTTGGAGTGAATATTTTCTTTTCCTTAAAAAAAAATAAAATAAGAAGAAAAGGTGAAATGTCAGAGAAAAGAAAAAATATTTTAAGCCATGAATCTTCACAGATGCATGGCATGCTTTTTAAAAAAACATGAAAAGATGCGAATTTGAGATGGGGCTAGGATGCATTCCCAAGGCCAGCGTGTATGTCTCCCAGACGCCTGCAAATGGCTTATCAAAGGCTCCAGCTGCAGGACGGACTCATTTGTCAAAGGACTGACATCTGATGACGTCATAGCGCCAGCAGCTCTCCTGGGCTTGTGACTTAGAAAGGTGTGTTATGAAAACAGGGAGGGGCGCTCTCTCTTAGTCCACACTCCCCACCCTTCCCACCAGATTCATTTTTATCACCACCTGCTTCTTTTCTGTATAGTGGATGGCTTGATGAAATTGCTCTAGTTGATGGTGGCTTAAGTCCCTTAAATACTAGATTAAAAAATATGCTAAAAGTCTTAACCAGCCTTGGGCCAAATCGTGAAGCAGGTAAAGTCTGTCTAACATCTTTGATGTTAACTATTATAAATGTATTGGGGTGCCATGAACTGTGCTCACATAAGATAGCAAACTTAATCGACAAATGCGTGTATTCCTACTGCTCCACCAACTCGCTATCCCATCTCTCTCCCTCTCCTTGGGTCTGCCTATGCCCTGTCTGTTTTCTGCCTCTTTGATGGTGAATAAGGTTCAGCTGTGCTGGGAGCCAGCGTGAAAAGTTGACCAGATATTTTTTCTATGAGACTAGGGAATTTGTTACCCCAACACAGATGGATTTGCATCTTCAAAGAGAACCGTGGGTGGGGAGCAATGCTTAACACAATGGAATGCCTCAATCATGGAGGAAATTTAGGCACAGTGGGAGCTGGATTTTCCGGCTCCTGTCAAATCACACCAGATAGATGACTATCTTGTTTGCCATTGTGCAGGGTAAGTGGCTGTCACAAATGTGGCCAGGTATTAATCTAAGGTGTTAGAAGTCTGGATCATCTTGGGGATGGGTAGGAACTGTAAGAGGGCAGGGACTTCTAGGTGCTGGTCATGTTCTGTTTCTTAATCTGGATGTGGGTTGTGTGGTTTGCTTTGCAAACAATCTTGATATACATATCACATATAAAAACTAATCACATGAAAAAGTTCACTTTCAAAAAGTAGCTTTGGAGTCTGGGAAAAGAAGACTTGGTTCTGGGAGTGTCTATTCTTTCCATTGCACTATGCCAGATGTTTATGGGTTATGGCCTTTAATGCTCACAACAGCCCTGTGAGGTGGGTCCAATAATTATGTCCATTCTGCAGATGTGGGCATCAAGTCATGGAGAGGTTTGATCTGTTGCTCGACCACACAGCCAGTTAGCAATAGAACAAGGATTCAAACTCAAGTCTTCTAACTAGAAAGTCTCTGTTCTTTCCAATGTAGTGTAAGGTAGAGGTTTGCCTCCCTAAACACCTTAGGTATCTACAGGAATATCCCAGTTTGCTCAAGGTTCTGAGAGGGGTCTGTATTTATCTGAGATGACTGTTAGAGGGTGAAGGCTTGGATAGTGACAGTTGGGACTGGAGGACCATAATGGGCAAGGTTCAGGTTTCACATCCTAGAGTGGTGACAGTGACCAGAGCCTGAAGAGGAACTGATGTGTATGGGGAGGGACCCAGGGAGTAATGGTGAGCTGGCTCAGGACACAGTACAGGGCGGGCCCAGCTGGGGCATGCCAAGGGTCTCATGCTGAGAAGACTCAGTGTGGTGGTATCAACCTGAAATGGAAGGAATCCTTGGAACCCTGTGTCTTCAAAAACCGAAGATGTGGAGGGATGTTTTTGGCCTTCCTGGACCTACAACTGGGAGTAAGAAATGTGGGCAAGGAAGGTGTATACTTTAAAAAGATGGTTATAACTACAGCTGCCTTCTCACATGGTCTTCTGCAATGTGACCTGCCACTCATCCATCAAGTCTGTCTTCACTCCTTTGAATCTGGTGAGGCCCTGTGACTCTTGACCAACGAAGTATGATGGAAATGAATCTATACTTGTTCCTGGTGTAGCCCTTAATTGGCCTGGTGGCTTCCTCTTCCTGCCTCTTGAGGCTCTTGCTCTTGGGATAGGGACACACCCTCTCAGAATCCAGCACCATGCTGTGAGAAGCCCAAGCTGCATGAAAGTGCTCCAGTTTTCAGCCCCAGCTGAGCTGCCGGACAACAGCCAGAATCACCCACCAGCCATGTGCATGCACCGTCTTGGACACCCAGCCCAGTCCAGCCTGCAGATGACTGCAGCTACAGCTGCCTGAGAGATCCCAAGTAAGAACCATCCAGCTGAGTCCACTCAATTCACAGAATCCAAGAGATAATAAGAATTGTTTTAAGTCATTAAGTCTTCGGATGGTTTATTACACAAGATGAGATAATGAAAGCCAAGGGCCTCAGAAGATTGGAGCTCTGGAGTGCTGAGAGTGCCAACTGGGGGTGTAAGAGGGAAGAAATCAAAGGAGGCTTCAAGTGGAGTCAGGCTTACATTCATAAGAATGCCAGCAGTGTCATGAGACTGGAGACCTGAGTTGCAGACTTGGTCCTGCCCATTACTACCCCCAAAATCTTTAGCAAGTCACCACTTTCCTGTGCCTTGGTTTTCTCATCTGTAAAATGGAGCCGATTCATTCAACAAACACAGAGTATTGTATATGGGTCCTAATTGGGGCAGACAATACAAAGATCAGTGCTGATCAGCCCCTGAGATCTTGTGCACATTCTAAGATAAAACTAGGCAATGTGAGAAAATTTGCGTAGAAACGCACATAAGTAAATGTTAATTACATGCAAATCCTTTAGACCAGTGCCTAGCACATTCTAAGTGCTCAATATGTGTCTGCCGTCATTATTATGCTATGCCTGCAATTTATTTCTCTGAATAGCATTTATGCCCTGATTGTAGCTTTAAAGGCTAACTGGGTACAACTACTTTGGAAAACTCTTTGGCAATAAAGTTAAACATATACCTACCTTACGACCTAGCGATTCCACTCCCGGGCGTGTATACCCAACAAGAATAGGCCCTTGTATCCACCAAAAGACATAATAAAAAACAATGCTCATAACCACTTCATTCATAACAGTACCAAGCTGGAGGCAATCCAGATGTCCATCAAAAGTCAAGTGGATACATAAATTGCAGTATATTCCTACAATGGAATACCACTCGGTAATTAAAAAGGATGAACTACTGTTTTATGCAATAGCATGGATGTAACTGACATTGAGTGAAAGAAGCCACATGCTGATGAGCGCAGGCTGCATGATTTCGTTTATGAGAACAGGCAAAACTGATTTATGGTGACGGAGACGGAGATCAGAAGAGTTGGGAGATGTTGACTGATTGAGATAAGCAGAAACCTTTTGGGCTGCTGGCAATGTTCCATGTTTAACCTGGGTGGTGATGATGCAGGTATATACATATGCGCAAATGAATGAAGCAGTGCACTTAATATGTGCAGTTATACTTAATGTGTAAGTATATACCTCAATAAAAATGTAAATAAAAAGGGGAAAAAGCTCTCTGTGGGTGGGCTGCTCCCAGGTGGCCACTGTGGGGGGAGCTGGGCAGGAAAGGGAAAGGTTCTAGCTGGGGACTCTTTGAAAGAAAAATGACCTCTTTTCCCTTAAGATGTGGTAGTCCCCATGAAGTCAAGTGACCCTGAAAGCCACTGGGACACTCTCTGGGGTTGTCCTAGGCTGCTTGTGGTTCCCTAACGCTGTGCTGGGGCCAGTGTGGGGCTCCCCCATGGACCCCCAAGTCCCTGAGGTGTGGGCCCTTCCTTCCACAGGCAGAACCTCAGCCCCCAAGTCTGAGAAGCCACGATTGAAAGGGCGGCCACGAAGGATCCTGTTACTGTGAAGCATCAGTGACTTCAAGAACCCAGAACGCAGCTAGGGAACAAAGCACCGGCGGGAATGGAGACGGAGCCGGGCTCAATGGAGACGAGCGGAAGTTGAGCACGGAGGCACAACGGCCAGTTTGTTGTAGAAATCCTGACAATTGAGTACTGCATCACAGGAAGCGGGACCCGTGGTGGCAGCAGGGCGGGCTTCCAGGAGGCGGAGTCCAGGGGAGTACTGGCTGGAGAAAGGCTTCCCTCTGTCCCCTATTCCTGCCCCTATTTTCCTTAAAGCTCCGCTGGCCTCTGTCGCTTCCTGCACACAGTCCTGGAAAGGGGGTTTCTCGCAGCCAACAATACAGCATCCCTCCACCCCGACCGAGGGGCTACCGCGCCCTTCGATACACAAGTGTAGCTCGGGGCCGGCAGAGCGAGGCGGATTGAGTATAATTAATTTAGAAACCAGGGTGGGTTTTATCACCATCCCTGGAGCAGGTTTCGCAGTTGCCTGAGGGCTTCCCTAAGAGAGCTCTCCGGCATCGGACCCCGGGGACGCCCCCTCCCCCACACAACTACGGTGTCCGTGCCCCAGGGCCGCCTGGGTCCCCCGCAGCGCAGCGAAGCCCCCAGGAAGCCCCTCCTTCTGCCCTCCCGCCCCGCAGTTCTGTCCCTGGCACTTCTCCGGGACGCGGGGGCGGCCCGGGGGCAGCCGCAGGCTTTGGCACTGCCGCAGGGTAATTGGAGTGCGCCGGGGACGGGAGAGGGGAGGGAGAGGGGAGGAGGAAGGGATGTCCCTCAGGGCGCCGGTCCCTGCCACAGCCCGGGAGGGGGCGGCCGGGACTCGGAGAGCCATCCGGGAGTCCGCGCGGCCACGGAAGCTCCCTCCCCGGCTCCGCGCCCGAGCCTTGCCGCGCCCTCCCCGCGGCTCCGCCCGCTCATTAGCGGAGGCCGGGCCGGCCGGTTCGCCTCCTCCGGCCGCCAATTACCCGCCCTGCTGGCTCCAAGCGCGCCGCCGGGCCAGACAAAGGCGCGGGCGGGGGAGGGGAGAGGAAGGGAGGGAGCCCGGGGCGCCCGCGCCTGCAGAGCCGCGGCGGCGGCGAGATAAGGGCGGCTGGGACGCGCCGCGCTCCAGATGGAAATGAATCCAGCGAGCCGGGCCGGCGAGCGAGGCGGCGCGCGGTGCAGGGTCGCGGAGGTCGGACGCAGCTCGCCCCTTAGGACCTGCGTTTTTAACGCGACAACACCATATGGGACCTCCGGTCCCCGGTCGCCCCCACTCCTGGGGGCCAGCCACTCTGGCCCCGCGCTGCTGTGCGTTTGCAAAGTGCTGGAGCGAGGCTCGCCACGTGCCTTGTGCCTGACACATCGCAGCTCCCTAAACCTCGCTGTAGAGCTGCGCTCAGCACCGTGCAGCTAACCAAAGCCTTCTGTGCTAACCCCCCAGGCCCAGACAGGTTCCGAGCCTTTCCCAGGCAAAGCCGAGCTGATAACCTGGGTCTGGGGTGTAAACAGCGTCGCGCCTCGGGAGCCTAGCTTCCGGGCCTCTTTGATGATTAAGCAATTTTTTAAAAATTGGAAAATGAGGCACAGAGAGGTGAGATGATTTATTAACAGCTCCTCAGATTTGTGGCAGCATCTAGGGCATAGTTCGTGGTCTTCTAACATTTTAAATATCCTGACTTTTTCAGGAAAAGAAAAACACACCACAATCTTGCACTCTGATATTTTCAGGTTCTAAAGTCCCTTCGCAGAGTCCTTTCCACCAGAGTCTCTATGAGACAGAAGACCGTGCCTGGGGGCCTCCTGACCAACCACAATTATTTTGAAGAGATTTAATTCTTTAATGTACTGAAAACCATAGGTACATATTTTTTCGTTATCCAAACCTATGACTATTATGCTGAATTTGAGTTGGAATTAGCAGAATCACTTAGCCCAGGAGGACCCAGGTCTTTGGGGCTGAGTCTGTGAGGTGCCCATCCCTATCTTAAGCCTCTTTTCCTGGGCAGAGTCTGGGAGTACTCTAGGATGCGAGGGAATTTCCTGTTATTCTTCCCTGACGTCTGTCACCTTGGCTCCAAGGAGCTTTAAGAGACAACTTCCCCTTCAATCCAGTGCAGGGGACAAGGGTTGCAGTGCAGAGACAGTCAGGGTAGGGGTCAGGGAGACTTGGGCCTCAGGGCACGCCTGTGGGATGAGATGTAGACTGCCCCAAATGAAGACAAATGTTCCTCAATAAAGCACCATTCCCAAGGGCCCCCCTTGCTGCCTGCTGTCAGCAGCAGTTTAGGGCCCCTGAGGTCAAGGGCTTCCTCCTAGCCCCCCCAGGCTACTTAGCTCTGCACAGAGAATAGCCAGTGGGGGCCTTGGCCTCCTCTTTCTCACAAAGGCAGCCTCAAAGACCAGGGATTGGGCGAGAGAGAGAGAGAGAGAGAGAGAGAGAGAGAGAGAGAGAGCCTGAGAGGCTCAGTGCAAATCATTCTGTCCTCTCTGTGGGGATGATGTCTCCAAGAGCAAGCCTTACGGGATGCCATGCATCTGCAGTGGCAGTGGCAGAGAGTGTGTGCTTGAGAAGGGACCCTCTTTCATGAGGACTCCTTTCTGGGGGCCTGGGAGAACCTGCCTTACAGAACAGTCAGTCATCTGTACCTGGAGATTCCCAGCCACCAGGAGACCCAGTCCTGGGTCATACTCAAGCTGGCCTGCTCCAGCCAGGCCGTAGCATCTGTTAAAATATTAAAATATGCCGTACTCCTTGGTAAATAGCCTCAACTCCCCAAGTACCACTCTGCCAGGTCCTGCCGCTCCGCCCCCACTGCCCCCTCCACATGCCCCCCATCCAACGATGAAAAGGTTAACAGTAGGTGCAGCAGGGGAGCTTCAGGACCCCCGTCTCAGTCTACCTCCCTTCTGAGGGGTCAGTGGGGATGACAGGCTGTCCCTGGACCTGGTTTTTACCAAAAGTATTCAATGACCAGTTGGTGACCTGTTGGTGAACTTGAGAGACCTCACCCTCAAATATTCCTTCCACGGAGGCTCCAAATGTCTCTCCCATGATTCCATTGTTTGTGTATTAATCTTTGGCCTCCCTTATGGTCCTGTTTTCAATTGTTCTTTACATCTTAGTCTTTGTAAATCTTGTGCCTTGGGGATGAGGCAGCCAGGGAAGAGTGGGTGCCAAGAGGGAGGGGCAATATACCCACCCGCCCTCACTGGCCTGCCCAGCTGGAAGACATAGATGCTGCCATCTGTCTGGGAGGGGTTTTGTGGGGGAGGGGGCGAATGGGGGACTTCAGGTCTGAGATTGGAGTGTCACAGCGGTACAATATGGGCCAACCTGGCCCTCAGCACCCTAGCCCAGTGCTTTGGTGAGTCTGAAGCAGCTTCCACACCGCTTTCCAGGCTTTGGTCATGGCCAGCTGTGGCTGTGTTGAGAGCAGCAGCTGGCTCTCATCAACTTCCCACATGCCTAGACTGCAAAAGGGAAGCAGAGGGACCCTCGACTCATCCCACTGCTGAAGGTTCCTGAGCTGGGGAATACAAAGCTGGCCTCATCCTCCTTCAGAGAATGTCCTGTTGGAGCAGGCAAAGCCACATGGTCAGTACAGGCCCAGAATGTATACTTTCCTTCCTTTCTTCTTTCCTTCCTTCTTTCCTTCCTTCCTTCCTTCCTTCCTTCCTTCCTTCCTTCCTTCCTTCCTTCCTTCCTACCTTCCTTCCTTCCCTTTTCCTTCCTCCTTCCTTCCCTTTCTTCCTCTCTGCCTCCCTTCTTTCCTCTCTCCCTCCTTCCTTCTTTTTTTCTTTGTTTCTTGATGAGGTTTGCTATGTTGCCCAGGCTGGATTCAAACTCCTGGGCTCAAGCGATCCTCCTGTCTCAGCCTCCCCAGTAGCTGGGACTATAGGCATAAGTCACCATGCCCAGCAAGAATACAACCTTTTCAGAAGTCAGCTCAGAATGCCCTCTGCCATTCTAGGGTTCTTAGAGGGCCTGGAGCATCTGATGAGTTAGGGGGCTTAGATCCTAGAGCCTGTCCTGAATTGTTGCTAGGTTGAAACCCTCACACTTCACACCCCTACTTCCTAGCTGTGTCCCCTTGGGTCAACTGCTGAACTTCTCAGAACCTCAGTTTTCTCATCCATATAATGAAGATAATAAAAGTACCAACTTCCTAATATTGTTGTGAGGATTAAATAAGGTAATGCATCTACATTAAAAACTGTGTCCGAAACAAGGTAATTGCTCATTCAGTATCCCTTGTTACTTCTTTTCTTTCTTTGTTCCTGGCCCATAATTTGCAAATGCTACCTTTGTCACCAAGGTGGCTGCAGTTGTGCTGTATGTCCCCAGGTCAAGACGTGCAGCTGCGTCATTAACTGTTCCCTCAAGCTTCTTGCTTCTGTTCTTGGAACTTGGGGAAAATCAGTGGAGCCAACCCAAGGGAGACCAGTGGGGAGAAGAAAGAGGTGGGGAGAAGAAAGTCTTAAGACAGCTTTCTGAGGACCCGTCTTGAAACATTCAGGTGACAGGCACTGAATTCTAAGTACACCTCACACATGGGACCATCCATGTTTCTTCTTGAGATCATATGTGTCTCAAGAAAATAAATAGAATGATACTCTCATGGGGGCTTGTGGGGAAATTCTAGATGGATAACAGGACTGCCTTACATCAGGACTTACTTATTAGAAATGGTGCTTAGCAGAAAAGTCCCCAGGAAGTTGAGTTAATTTGGAAATTGGAAATTTGGAAACTGGATTAATTCATTTGGAGCCCCAAACAAACCAAAACAAGAAAGTGGCTCTTTCCATGTCACAGATTCATGCATTTTCTTTATTGAACATCTTGTTTTGGTGCTGTACGATTCCTTGTTTATTGCTTTAGCTTGATGGGAAGGCACTGAGTGACTTGTGGCATTTTAATGTTGATGATGATAAAATAAAAACTTCAGCCGAATTAAATGTAAAGGAGTTTAATTGAGCAATGAATGATTCACGAATTGGGCAGCTCCCAGATTCACAGCAGATTCACAGGGTCTCCAGGCATGCTTTGTGGTCAGAACAAATTTATAGACAAAAAAGGTAAAGTGACGTATAGGAATCGGAAGGGAGGTACAGAAACAGTGAGATTGGTTACAGCTCTGCATTTGCCTTATTTGAAGTCAGTTTGAACATTCAGCAGTCAAAGAGTGGTTGATGTATGGCCACTGGGATTGGCCATCACCCAGCCATTGTTATAGGTGCATACTATTATGTTAGGTTATCAGTTTTGTCTGGTTACTAAGCTAGGTTACAGTTCATCCACAAGGACCCAAATATAGAAGTATAGAATCCTTCTCAGGCCATATTTAGGTTACTTTAATAATGATCATCTTGGGAATGTATGGGATGTCTGGCTTGAGTAACTTTCTCCTTCCATTCCCAGGTGGGAACATGACAGTGCTAAGTGAGCAGTTGTTTGTGGTTTGATTAAATCTCTTTTGTCCCTGATAGTCACCGATTTTTTTTTGATATGGAGTTTCGCTCTTGTTGCCCAGGCTGGAGTGCAGTGGCACGATCTTGGCTCACGGCAACCTCCTTCTCCCGGGCTCAAGTGATTCTCCTGCCTCAGCCTCCCGAGTAGCTGGGACTACAGGTGCCGGCCACCACACCTGCCTAATTTTTTGTATTTTTAGTAGAGATGGGGTTTCACCATGTTGGCCAGGATAGTCTTGAACTCCTGACCTCAGATGATCCACCTGCCTTGGCCTCCCAAAGTGCTGGGATTACAGGCACGTAATCATGCCCGGCCGTCATCGATGTTTTAACCTTACCCAGACTTCATGAAGGATAGGCATTAATTACAAGAAAGGACAATAGACGTTTGAGGCAAAGGAC
>JAKFHT010003117.1:0-11245 GCA_023783455.1 Erythrocebus patas | reverse complement strand
CTTTTCAAGCCCTCTATGGGCTTCCATATATCCTTTCCCAATTCCACAAGAAGAGCCTTAGTGAAAGGCTTCTTGAAGGAAAGATGTAACTCCGTGAGATGAATTAACAGAACACAGAGCAGTTTCTCAGAAAGCTTCTTTCCAGTTTTGAAGCGGAAGATATTTCCTTTTCACCATAGCCCTCTATGGGCTTCCAAATATCCTTTGCCAATTCCACAAGAAAAGCCTTAGCGAAAGGCTTCTTGAAGGGAAAGATGTAACTCTGTGAGATGAATTAACAGAACACAGAGCTCTCAAGCTTCTTTCCAGTTTTGAACGGAAGATATTTCCTTTTCCACCATAGCCCTCTATGGGCTTCCAAATATCCTCTGCCAATTCCACAAGAACAGCCTTAGCGAAAGGTTTCTTGAGGGAAAGATGTAACTCTGTGAGATGAATTAACAGAACACAGAGCAGTTTCTCAGGCTTCTTTCCAGTTTTGAAGGAAGATATTTCCTTTTCACCATAGCCATCTATGGGCTTCCAAATACCCTTTGCCAATTCCACAAGAACAGCCTTAGCGAAGGCTTCTTGAAGGGAAAGATGTAACTCTGTGAGATGAATTAACAGAACACAGAGCAGTTTCTCAGAAAGCTTCTTTCCAGTTTTGAACGGAAGATATTTCCTTTTCACCTTCGCCTCTAAGGGCTTCCAAATATCCTTTGCCAATTCCACAAGAACAGCCTTAGCGGAAGTCTTCTTCAAGGAAAGATGTAACTCTGTGAGATGAATTAACAGAACACAGAGCAGTTTCTCAGAAAGCTTCTTTCCAGTTTTACAGAGATACAGCTTTCCTTCATAAGCCTTTCGCTAAGGCTGTTCTTGTGGAATTGGCAATGTGATATTTGGAAGCCCTTAGAGGCTATGGTGAAAAGGAAATATTTTCCGTTAAAAATTGGAAAAAAAAGCTTGAGAAACTGCTTTGTGTTCTGTTAATTCATCTCACAGAGTACAGCTTTCACCTCCAGAAGACTTTCTCTAAGACTGTTCTTGTGGAATTGGCAAAGTGATATTTGGAAGCCCATAGAGGGCTATGGTGAAAAGGAAATATCTTCCGTTAAAACTGGAAAGAAGCTTTCTGAGAAACTGCTTAGTGTTCTGTTAATTCATCTCACAGAGTTACATCTTTCCTTCAAGAAGCCTTTCGCTAATGCTGTTCTTGTGGAATTGCCAGAGTGATATTTGGAAGTCCATAGAGGGCTATGGTGAAAAGGAAATATATTCCGTTAAAACTGGAAAGAAGCTTTCTGAGACTGCTTTGTGTTCTGTTAATTCATCTCACAGAGATACAGCTTTCCTTCAAGCCTGTCTCTAAGTCTGTTCTTGTGGAATTGGCAAAGTGATATTTGGAAGCCCATAGAGGGTAAATGTTGAAAAAGGAAATATCTTCCGTTAAAACTGAAAGAAGCTTGAGAAACTGCTTTGTGTTCTGTTAATTCATCTCACAGAGTTACAGCTTTCCCTTTCATAAGGCTGTTCTTGTGGAATTGGCAAAGTGATATTTGGAAGCCCATAGAGGTACAAGGTGAAAAAGGAAATATCTTCCGTTAAAAACTGGAAAGAAGCTTTCTGAGAAACTGCTTTGTGTTCTGCTAATTCATCTCAGAGTTACATCTTTCCTTCAAGCTTCGCTTCATAGCTGTTCTTGTGGAATTGGCAAAGTGATATTTGGAAGCCCATAGGGCTATGGTGAAAAGGAAATATCTTCCGTTAAAAACTGGAAGAAGCTTTCTGAGAAACTGCTTTGTGTTCTGTTAATTCATGTCACAGAGTTACATCTTTCCTTCAAGAAGCCTTTCGCTAATGCTGTTCTTGTGGAATTGGCAAAGTGATATTTGGAAGCCCATAGAGGGCTATGGTGAAAAGGAAATATCTTCCATTAAAACTGGAAAGAAGCTTTCTGAGAAACTGCTTTGTGTTCTGTTAATTCATGTAACAGAGTTACAGCTTTCACCTCAAAAAGCCTTTCTCTGAGACCGTTCTTGTGTAATTTGCAAGGTGATATTTGGAAGCCCATAGAGGGCTACGGTGAAAAGTAAATATCTTCGTTAAAAACTGGAAATAAGCTTTCTGAGAAACTGCTTTGTGTTCTGTTAATTCATCTCACAGAGTTACAGCTTTCACCTCAAGAAGCCTTCTCTAAGACTGTTCTTGTGGAATTTGCAAAGTCATATTTGGAAGCCCATAGAGGGCTAAGGTGAAAAAGGAAATATCTTCCTTTAAAACTGGAAAGAAGCTTTCTGAGAAACTGCTTTGTGTTCTGTTAATTCATCTCACAGAGTTACATCTTTCCTTCAATAAGCCTTTCGCTAAGTCTGTTCTTGTGGAATTGGCAAAGTGATATTTGGAAGCCCATAGAGGGCAATGGTGAAAAGGAAATATCTTCCGTTAAAAACTGGAAAGAAGCTTTCTGAGAAACTGCTTTGTGTTCTGTTAATTCATCTCACAGAATTACATCTTTCCCTTCAAGAAGCCTTTGGCTAAGGCTGTTTTGTGGAATTGGCAAAGTGATATTTGGAAGCCCATAGAGGGCAATGGTGAAAACGGAAATATCTTCCGTTAAAAACTGGAAAGAAGCTTGAGAAACTGCTTTGTGTTCTGTTAATTCATCTCACAGAGTTACAGCTTTCACCTCAAAAGCCTTTCTCTGAGACCGTTCTTGTGGAATATGCAAAGTGATATTTGGAAGCCCATAGAGGGCTATGGTGAAAAGGAAATATCTTCCGTTAAAAACTGGAAAGAAGCTTTCTGAGAAACTGCTTTGTGTTCTGATAATTGATCTCACAGAGTTATATCTTTCCCTTCAAGAAGCCTTTCGCTAAGGCTGTTCTTGTGGAATTGGCAAAGTGATATTTGGAAGCCCATAGAGGGCTATGGTAAAAGAGGAAATATCTTCCATTAAAAAGGGAAAGAAGCTTTCTGAGAAACTGCTTTGTGTTCTGATAATTCATCTCAAAGAGTTACATCTTTCCCTTCAAGAAGCCTTTCGCTAAAGCTGTTCTTGTGGAATTGGCAAAGTGATATTTGGAAGCCCATAGAGGGCAATGGTGAAAAAGGAAATATCTTCCGTGAAAAACTGGAAAGAAGCTTTATGAGAAACTGCTTTGTGTTCTGTTAATTCACCTCACAGAGTTACAGCTTTCACCTCAAGAAGCCATTCTCTAAAACTGTTCTTGTGGAATTTGGGAAGTCATATATGGAAGCCCATAGAGGGCTATGGTGACAAAGGAAATATCTTCCGTTAAAAACTGGAAAAAAGCTTTCTGAGAAACTGCTTTGTGTTCTGATAATTCATCTCACAGAGTTACATCTTTCCCTTGAAGAAGCCTTTCGCTAAGGCTCTTCTTGTGGAATTGGGAAAGTGATATTTGGAAGCCTAAAGAGGGCTATGGTGAAAAAGGAAATATCTTCCATTAAAAACTGGAAGGAAGCTTTCTGAGAATCTGCTTTGTGTTCTGTTAATTCATGTCACAGAGTTACAGCATTCACCTCCAAAAGCCTTTCTCTGAGACCGTTCTTGTGGAATTTGCAAGGTGATATTTGGAAGCCCATAGAGGGCTATGGTGAAAAGGAAATATCTTCCGTTAAAAACTGGAAAGAAGCTTTCTGAGAAACTGCTTTGTGTTCTGTTAATTCATCTCACAGAGTTACAGCTTTCACCTCAAGAAGCCGTTCTCTAAGACTGTTCTTGTGGAATTTGCAAAGTCATATTTGAAAGCCCATAGAGGGCTAGGGTGAAAAAGGAAATATCTTCCTTTAAAAACTGGAAAGAAGCTTTCTGAGAAACTGCTTCGTGTTCTGATAATTCATCTCACAGAGTTACAGCTTTCCCTTCAAGAAGCCTTTCGCTATTCTGTTCTTGTGGAATTTGCATAGTGATATTTGGATGCCCATAGAGGGCTACGGTGAAAAAGGAAATATCTTCGGTTAAAAACTGGAAAGAAGCTTTCTGAGAAACTGCTTTGTGTTCTGTTAATTCATCTCACAGAGTTACAGCTTTCACCTCAAGAAGCCATTCTCTAAAACTGTTCTTATGGAATTTGCGAAGTCATATTTGGAACCCCTTAGAGGGCTATGGTGAAAAAGGAAATATCTTCCTTTAACAACTGGAAAGAAGCTTTCTCAGAAACTGCTTTGTGTTCTGATAATTTATCTCACAGAGTTACATCTTTCCCTTGAAGAAGCCTTTCGCTAAGGCTCTTCTTGTGGAATTGGCAAAGTGATATTTGGAAGCCCATAGAGGGCTATGGTGAAAAAGGAAATATCTTCCGTTAAATACTGGAAAGAAGCTTTCTGAGAAACTCCTTTGTGTTCTGTTTATTCATCTCACAGAGTTACATCTGTCCCTTGAAGTAGCCTTTCTTTAATGCTGTTCTTGTGGAATTGGCAAAGTGATATTTGGAAGCCCATAGAGGGCTATGGTGAAAAGGAAATATCTTAAGTTAAAAACTGGAAAGAAGCTTTCTGAGAAACTGCTTTGTGTTCTGTTAATTCATCACACAGAGTTACATCTTTCCCTACTAGAAAGCTTTCGCTAATGCTGTTCTTCTGGAATTGGCAAAGTGATATTTCGAAGCCCATAGAGGGCATGGTGAAAACGGAAATATCTTCCGTTAAATACTGGAAAGAAGCTTTTTGAGAAACTGCTTTGTGTTATGTTAATTCATCTCACAGAGTTACAGCTTTCACCTCAAGAAGCCTTTCTCTAAGACTATTCTTGTGGTATTGGCAAAGTGATATTTGGAAGCCCTTAGAGGGCAATGGTGAAAAAGGAAATATCTTCGGTTAAAAACTTGAAAGAAGCTTTCTGAGAAACTGCTTTGTGTTCTGTTAATTCATCTCACAGAGTTACATCTTTCCCTTCAAGAAGCCTTTCGCTAAGACTGTTCTTGTGGAATTGGCAAAGTGATATTTGGAAGCCCATAGAGGGCTATGGTGAAAAGGAAATATCTTCCGTTAAATACTGGAAAGAAGCTTTTTGAGAAACTGCTTTGTGTTATGTTAATTCATCTCACAGAGTTACAGCTTTCACCTCAAGAAGCCTTTCTCTAAGACTATTCTTGTGGTATTGGCAAAGTGATATTTGGAAGCCCTTAGAGGGCAATGGTGAAAAAGGAAATATCTTCGGTTAAAAACTTGAAAGAAGCTTTCTGAGAAACTGCTTTGTGTTCTGTTAATTCATCTCACAGAGTTACATCTTTCCCTTCAAGAAGCCTTTCGCTAAGACTGTTCTTGTGGAATTTGCAAAGTCATATTTGGAAGCCCATAGAGGGCTATGGTGAATTAGGAAATATCTTCAATTAAAAACTGGAAAGAAGCCTTCTGAGAAACTGCTTTGTGTTCTGTTAATTCATGTCACAGAGTAACAGCTTTCACCTCAAAAAGCCTTTCTCTGAGACCGTTCTTGTGGAATTTGCAAGGTGATATTTGGAAGCCCATAGAGGGCTATGGTGAAAAAGGAAATATCTTCCGTTAAAAACTGGAAAGAAGCTTTCTGAGAAACTGCTTTGTGTTCTGATAATTCATCTCACAGAGTTACCTTTCGCTAAGGCTCTTCTTGTGGAATTGCAAAGTGATATTTGGAAGCCCATAGAGGGCAATGGTGAAAAAGGAAATATCTTCCGTTAAAACTGAAAGAAGCTTTCTGAGAAACTGCTTTGTGTTCTGTTAATTCATCTCACAGAGTTACATCTTTCCTTCAAGCCTTTCGCTAAGGCTGTTCTTGTGGAATTGGCAAAGTGATATTTGGAAGCCCATAGAGGCTATGGTCAAAAGGAAATATCTTCCGTTAAAACTGGAAAGAAGCTTGAGAAACTGCTTTGTGTTCTGATAATTCATCTCACAGAGTTACATCTTTCTCAAAGCCTTTCGCTAAGGCTGTTCTTGTGGAATTGGCAAAGTGATATTTGGAAGCCCATAGAGGGCTATGGTGAAAAAGGAAATATCTTCCGGTAAAAACTGAAAGAAGCTTTCTGAGAAACTGCTTTGTGTTCTGTTAATTCATCTCACAGAGTTACATCTTTCCTTCAATAAGCCTTTCGCTAAGGCTGTTCTTGTGGAATTGGCAAAGTGATATTTGGAGGCCCATAGAGGCTATGGTCAAAAGGAAATGTTAAAACTGGAAAGAAGCTTTCTGAGAAACTGCTTTGTGTTCTGTTAATTCATCTCACAGAGTTACATCTTTCCCTACAAGAAGCCTTTCGCTAATGCTGTTCTTGTGTAATTGGCGACGTGATATTTCGAAGCCCATAGAGGGCATGGTGAAAACGGAAATATCTTCCGTTAAATACTGGAAAGAAGGTTTTTGAGAAACTGCTTTGTGTTCTGATAATTCTTCTCACCGAGTTACAGCTTTCACCTCAAGAAGTTTTTCTCTAAGACTATTCTTGTGGTATTGGCAAAGTGATATTTGGAAGCCCATAGAGGGCAATGGTAAAAAAGGAAATATCTTCGGTTAAAAACTTTAAAGAACCTTTCTGAGAAACTGCTTTGTGTTCTGTTAATTCATCTCACAGAGTTACATCTTTCCCTTCAAGACGCCTTTTCGCTAAGGCTGTTCTTGTGGAATTGGCAAGTGATATTTGAAGCCATAGAGGGCTATGGTGAATAAAAATATCTTCGTTAAAAACTGGAAAGAAGCTTTCTGAGAAACTGCTTTGTGTTCTGTTAATTCATGTCACAGAGTTAGAGCTTACATGAAAAAGCCTTTCTCTGAGACCGTTCTTGTGGAATTGCACAGGTGATATTTGGAAGCCCATAGAGGGCTATGGTGAAAAAGAAATATCTTCCGTTAAAAACTGGAAAGAAGCTTTCTCAGAAACTGCTTTGGGTTCTGTTAATTCATCTCACATAGCTACAGCTTTCACCTCAAAAGCCAGTTCTCTAAGACTGTTCTTGTGGAATTTGCCAAGTCATATTTGGAAGCCCTTAGAGGGCTATGGTGAAAAGGAAATATCTTCCTTTAAAAACTGGAAAGAAGCTTTCTGAGAAACTGCTTTGTGTACTGTTAATTCATCTCACAGAATTACATCTTTCCCTTCAAGAAGGCTTTGGCTAAGGCTGTTCTTGTGGAATTATCATAAGTGATATTTGGAAGCCCATAGAGGGCTATGGTGAAAAAGAAATATCTTCCGTTAAAAACTGGAAAGAAGCTTGAGAAACTGCTTTGTGTTCTGTTAATTCATCCCACATTGTTACAGGTTTCATCTCAAGAAGCTATTCTCTAAAACTGTTCTTGTGGAATTTGTAGTGATATTTGGAAGCCCATATAGGGCTATTGTGAAAAAGGAAATATCTTCCGTTAAATACTGGAAAGAAGCTTTCTGAGAAACTGCTTTGTGTTCTGATAATTCATCTCACGGAGTTACATCTTTCCCTTCAATAAGCCTCTCGCTAAGGCTGTTCTTGTGGAATTGGCAAAGTGATATTTGGAAGCCCAGAGGGCTGGTGAAAAAGGAAATATCTTCCGTTAAAAACTGGAAAGAAGCTTTCTGAGAAACTGCTTTGTGTTCTGTTAATTCATGTCACAGAGTTACATCTATCTCTTCCAGAAACCTTTCGCCAATGCTGTTCTTGTGGAATTGGCAAAGTGATATTTGGAAGCCCATAGAGCGCTATGGAGAAAAAGGAAATATCTTCCGTTAAATACTGGAAAGAAGCTTTCTGAGAAACTGCTTTGTGTTCTGTTAATTCATGTCACAGAGGTACAGCTTTCACCTCAAAAAGCCTTTCTCTGAGACCGTTCCTGTGGAATTTGCAAGGTGATATTTGGAAGCCCATGAGGCTATGGTGAAAAGGAAATATCATCTGTTAAAAACTGGAAAGAAGCTCTGAGAAACTGCTTTGTGTTCTGTTAATTCATCTCACAGAGTTACAGCTTTCACCTCAAGAAGCCGTTCTCTAAGACTGTTCTTGTGGAATTTGAAAAGTCATATTGGAAGCCCTTAGAGGGCTATGGTGAAAAAATATCTTCCTTTAAAAACTGGAAAGAAGCTCTCTGAGAAACTGCTTTGTGTTCTGATAATTCATCTCACAGAGTTATATCTTTCCCTTCAATAAGCCTTTCGCTAAAGCTGTTCTTGTGGAATTGGCAAAGGGATATTTGGAAGCCCATAGACGGCAATGGTGAAAAAGGAAATATCTTCCGTTAAAAACTGGAAAGAAGCTTTCTGAGAAACTGCTTTGTGTTCTGTTAATTCATCTCACAGAATTACATCTTTCCTTCAAGAAGCCTTTCGCTAAGGCTGTTCTTGTGGAATTGCAAAGTGATTTGGAAGCCCATAGAGGCTATGGTGAAAAGGAAATATCTTCCGTTAAAAACTGGAAAGAAGCTTTCTGAGAAACTGCTTTGTGTTCTGTTAATTCATCTCAGAGTTACTGCTTTCAAATCAAAGCCTTTCTCTGAGACCGTTCTTGTGGAATATGCAAAGTGATATTTGGAAGCCCATAGAGGGCTATGGGGAAAAAGGAAATATCTTCCGTTAAAAACTGGAAAGAAGCTTTCTGAGAAACTGCTTTGTGTTCTGTTAATTCATCTCACAGTTACAGCTTTCCTCAAGAAGCCTTTCTCTAAGACTGTTCTTGTGGAATTGGGAAAGTGATATTTGGAAGCCCAGAGGGCTATGGTGGAAAAGGAAATATCTTCCGTTAAAAACTGGAAAGAAGCTTTCTGAGAAACTGCTTTGTGTTCTGTTAATTCATCTCACAGAGTTACATCTTTCCCTTCAATAAGCCTGTCGCTAAGTCTGTTCTTGTGGAATTGGCAAAGTGATATTTGGAAGCCCATAGACGGCAATGGTGAAAAAGGAAATATCTTCCGTTAAAAACTGGAAAGAAGCTTTCTGAGAAACTGCTTTGTGTTCTGTTAATTCATCTCACAGAGTTACATCTTTCTCTTCAAGAAGCTTTTCGCTAAGGCTGTTCTTGTGGAAATTTCAAAGTGATATTTGGAACCCCTAGGGGGCTATGGTGAAAAAGGAAATATCTTCCATTAAAAACTGGAGAGAAGCTTTCTGAGAAACTGCTTTGTGTTCTGTTAATTTATCTCACAGGGTTACAGCTTTCCCTTCAAGAAGCCTTTCGCTAAGACTGTTCTTGTGTTATTGGCAAAGTGATATTTGGAAGCCCACAGAGGGCTATGGTGAAAAACTAATTATCTTCCGTTAAATACTAGAAAGAAGCTTTCTGAGAAACTGCTTTGTGTTCTGTTAATTCATCTCACAGAGTTACAGCTTTCATATCAAGAAGCCATTCTCTAAAACTGTTCTTGTGGAATTGTCAAAGTGATATTTGGAAGCCCATAGAGGGCTCTGGTGGAATAGGAAATATCTTCCGTTAAATACTGGAAAGAAGCTTTCTGAGAAACTGCTTTGTGTTCTGATAATTCATCTCACAGAGTTACATCTTTCCTTCAATAAGCCTCTCGCTAAGGCTGTTCTTGTGGAATTGGCAAAGTGATATTTGGAGCTCATAGAGCTATTGTGAAAAGGAAATATCTTCCGTTAAAAACTGGAAAAGAATCTTTCTGAGAAACTGCTTTGTGTTCTGTTAATTCATCTCACAGAGTTACATCTTTCCTTCAAGAAGCCTCTCGCTAAGACTGTTCTTGTGGAATTGGCAAAGTGATATTTGGAAGCCCATAGGGCAATGGTGAAAAGGAAATATCTTCCGTTAAAAACTGGAAAGAAGCTTTCTGAGAAACTGCTTTGTGTTCTGTTAATTCACCTCACGGAGTTACAGCTTTCACCTCAAGAAGCCATTCTCTAAAACTGTTCTTGTGGAATTTGGGAAGTCATATATGGAAGCCTATAGACGGCTATGGTGAAAAAGGAAATATCTTCCGTTAAAAACTGGAAAGAAGCTTTCTGAGAAACTGCTTTGTGTTCTGATAATTCATCTCACAGAGTTACATCTTTCCCTTGAAGAAGCCTTTCGCTAAGGCTCTTCTTGTGGAATTGGCAAAGTGATATTTGGAAGCCCATAGAGGGCTATGGTGTAAAGGAAATATCTTCCGTTAAAACTGAAAGAAGCTTTCTGAGAAACTGCTTTGTGTTCTGTTAATTCATCTCACAGAGTTACATCTTTCCTTCAATAAGCCTTCGAAGGCTGTTCTTGTGGAATTGGCAAAGTGATATTTGGAGGCCCATAGAAGGCTATGGTCAAAAAGGAAATATCTTAAGTTAAAAACTGGAAAGAAGCTTTCTGAGAAACTGCTTTGTGTTCTGTTAATTCATCTCACAGAGTTACATCTTTCCTAAGCCTTCGCTAATGCTGTTCTTGTGGAATTGCAAAGTGATATTTCGAAGCCCATAGAGGGCATGGTGAAAACGGAAATATCTTCCGTTAAATACTGGAAAGAAGGTTTTTGAGAAACTGCTTTGTGTTCTGATAATTCTTCTCACCGAGTTACAGCTTTCACCTCAAGAAGTTTTTCTCTAAGACTATTCTTGTGGTATTGGCAAAGTGATATTTGGAAGCCCATAGAGGGCAATGGTAAAAAGGAAATATCTTCCGTTAAAACTGGAAAGAACCTTTCTGAGAAACTGCTTTGTGTTCTGTTAATTCATCTCACAGAGTTACATCTTTCCTTCAAGGCGCCTTTTCGCTAAGGCTGTTCTTGTGGAATTGGCAAAGTGATATTTTGAAGCCCATAGAGGGCTATGGTGAATAAATATCTTCCGTTAAAACTGGAAAGAAGCTTTCTGAGAAACTGCTTTGTGTTCTGTTAATTCATGTCACAGAGTTACAGCATTCACATGAAAAGCCTTTCTCTGAGACCGTTCTGTGGAATTTGCAAGGTGATATTTGAAGCCCATAGAGGCTATGGTGAAAAAGGAAATATCTTCCGTTAAAACTGGAAAGAAGCTTTCAGAAACTGCTTTGTGTTCTGTTAATTCATCTCACATAGTTACAGCTTTCACCTCAAGAAGCCTTTTCTAAGACTGTTCTTGTGGAATTTGCAAAGTCATATTTGGAAGCCCATAGAGGGCTATGGTGAAAAGGAAATATCTTCTTTTAAAAACTGGAAAGAAGCTTTCTGAGAAACTGCTTTGTGTTCTGTTAATTCATCTCACAGAGTTACATCTTTCCTTCAAGAAGCCTTTTCTAAGGCTGTTCTTGTGGAATTGGCACAGTGATATTTGGAAGCCCATAGAGGCTATGGTGAATAAGGAAATATCTTCCGTTAAAAACTGGAAAGAAGCTTTCT